>JALXJV020000013.1:757525-942898 GCA_024633595.2 Lepomis macrochirus
GTTGATGCAAGTCATTAACTGGGGAAGTTCTGTGGTCACATGCTTTAGTTATTTTCTTCAGCCCAATAACCTGCAGTGACTCATCAAATATGTGCAAATTAGCACATTTTAATTAGTTAGCGCCTAATTTGCATATCAATGTGCAGATCGTGAGACATTATTAGACACAAATTTTACTGTATTCACCTGTTATGTCTCCATTAAGTAGGCTGCAGTAACATTAGCCTGTATGACCAACCATGGTAAATTGCTTTAGCTTGACTTTAGCTAACTTATTATATTAGCTCAGCTCATGCGTCCGCGGCGTGTTAGCAAAACTTATATTTGCCTTTTGTCTTTTCTGCGAATTAGCAGTAAGCTTCGGGCTGGTAGTTTAACCTTTTGTTCTTTAGTTCATCACCACTCTCAAACACCGCTGGGAGGGGCTGCTGGGAGACTTCGGAGGTGAGAGAGAGAGAGAGAGAGAGAGAGAGAGAGAGAGCATCGAACTCCACAAAGTCTCATCTCCCACCTGATATTTAGATATTTTAATCAGTAAATATATTTGTTTGACAGAAAAATTGATAGCGCAAACAGGAATAAATATTCTGTATATATAAATTCATTTATTTAAAAAAAAAAGCACAGCAGAAAAAAAGGCACTTTCTCTTGAGGGAAGAAAAGGGCAGGTGCCCACCAGATCTAACTGGTAGGCTCCATCTCCCGAGCAAGTTCGGCTCCTTCCCCACAGAGAGCTGGCGCTCCACGTCCCCAGGGTCAGCCTCTGCCGCCCGGGTCTGATCCGCCGAGGCCCCTGACCTTCACTGCCACCCGTGTAGCAGCACACTGGCCCCTGCGGATCTTCCAATGGATGGTGGGTCCAAAGGATGGAGACGGGGTCGCCACGGTGGTTTTTAGGGCTGTACGTGGCAAACCCAGCCACCAGGTGCTCGGCACTGAGCCCTCCCTCTGGGCCTGGCTCCAGATGGGGGCTCCAGGCTTCCTCCAGGCAGGGTCTCTCCTCCTCTTCCTCGTGGTTTCATCAGGCGTCTTTATGAACCATTCTTAGTCTGGCCCCTCACCTGGAACCACTTGGCCTTGGGAGACCCTTCCAGGACCACTCCGGCAGCGTGCGTTAGCCCTGAGGTTGGGGCTATAGCCCGGATGTTTTGAAAATCCCGGATCTCTGAAGGATTTTTAAAACAAACAACAAAAAGGCCGAAAATTGAACTTCACTCTATTAACTACCGTTACGTGCGCGGGAGCGAGCGAGAGATTATAGTTCCTATTATTTATTCTCCTGCACATTAGCGGAGACTAAGATGATCCAGCTGTAGTGTCTGTCCCCTCTTCTCCACCTGAAGCTGTGAGCTGCACTTTATCAGACGCGCTGAAATTAAGTGTGTGGATTTGTGGTGAGGTTAATCAGCTGATAGGCAGAGGAGGCATAATACATGTTTCATTTCAAAATCTATGTTTTGCCCCCCCCCCCCTTTCCTAATGTAAAGTGTTATGTAGGCTTTTGCCTTCCTGGCTCTGGCGATTTTAGAGCTGGCAGTTTACTGAGACCAGTTAATCACTCACAGTCGCGGACAAAATGCGGCCTATTTAAATGTTGAGGACATCAGCCTGTTTCTTTTCTTTAATACACATCGGTTACTATTTGTTTTATAGCGATGTCCGACGGTGAAACTGATCTTTCACTCAGCAGAGAGAGAGAGAGAGAGAGAGAGAGAGAAAATGTGGTGGATGAAACAGCCCTGTTTGGTTTTACGCGTGACGCACAGCTTCCTCTGTCTGCAGGTTTACCTGCTTCAACAACGAGCTGCTCTCGTGTTACTGCCACAATGAGTCTTTGCGTTGTGAAGATTATTTAGATGCTTCAGGAATAATCAGATTGTATTGGCAGCCTGTGCTGCTGCAGAACAAGCGGTTTGGTTGCCTACATCTCCATAATAAAAGGCACAGGCAACAAAAGTTGGCTGGGCAGCAAAAGTGATATTTTAAAGTGATCTTATAAACACCTTCATGGAGAATTAAAAAGGAAAACTATTGTAGAAATGCATTTGCAGGAATATTTTAATGGGCTACTAAAACATCCCTACACTACCATGGATAGTAGTGGTGCAACGGGTTGCAGAATCCGTGGTATGGATCCGGTCCACACGGTGCAGCACGCAGGTGGCAGAGAACCCAGTTAGATTCTGTGCAGAACTGTGAACATGAGCAGAGAACCTGCTGAAACACAGGAGCTATTAAAGTCCAGGAGTTTCTAAGTGAATTAAAATTGTTACATTTTTTTACAGGAGAAACATATCTGAAAGCTGAGAGCTGCTCTGCATTATATTCTGTTACAATTTTAGATTTTGAATTGTTTTATTAAACCTTTATTAAACCAGAACAAATATTTTTCCAACAGTGTCCTGGCCAAAGCAGGCAGGAGTACAATTGCACATGTAAGATGGAAATAAATAATCAATTACAAGGTCATAAAATATTAAAATGTTCTCAAATATTCACCACAATTCAGCAACAAGGACGATCAAACGAGCAATCAGTCCTAACATCTGAAGGCAGAATTGCAGCCTTCAAGTCATTTAAAAGCAACAGTGAAACAAAGATACAGCCCCCTGTGGGATACCTGAATTTTGTGTGTCCTTTTACATAAAGAATTTCCACAATAAATGGATGAAGAAAATGCTGAAATTGGTGTTTTAAAAAAAAACACCAGAATGCAGGAAACTAAGTGTTTAACATTCAACATTTTCTGGGGGAGGACCCCCAGACCCCCTGGTTCACACGACCGCAGTTCTGTTGTTATATAAGGATATCAGATTTAGACACATTTCAATTTAGCAGATATGACACAGTTAATAGTGTTGCTTTGTTGTGCCATATAAGTAGAGTATGTTTACTATTTCTTTAATGCTTGGTGGAGGTTTCAATTAATTTCTGAAGATATGAAGTTTTATGGGCTGGGGTAAGCCCCCAATGTTTCAAGATCCTAACAACGCCCCTGCCACTCGGCTCCAGACAACAAAGTCTCCAGGCAAGCAAACCTCTCCACCACAATAAGGTGATGGTTCCCGGAGTGGATATGTTTAGGTGTGTGTGTATATATATATATATATATATATATATATATATATATATATATATATATATATATATATATATATATATATATATATATATATATGTGTGTGTGTTGTGTGTTGTGTGTGTGTGTCCTCAGTGAACTGTATCAGTCTCTGCAGTAGCTTCCAGCTGCAGCAGTCAGTTCAGTTTCTGTTCAGTCTGACTGAGGGAGGTTTTTGTACGACGCTTTTTTCACTGTGTGAGCACCTCCTTACTGTTGATGTAATGATAACTCTGACATTAGTAAACTGCTGCATCTTCAGCCTGAACTCCACTGATGGTCAGAGTGAAGTCAGTATCTGATCCACTTCCACTAAAACGATCTGGAACTCCAGACTGACAGGTTGTAGCATAAGCAATCAGGAGTTTAGGAGTTTCTCCAGGTTTCTGAAGGTACCAGCTGAGTCTGTCGTAACCATAACTTGTAACACTTGTACTGGTTTTACATCTGAGAGAGACAGCCTGTCCTGGAACAACAGACTGAGATCCAGGAGACTGAGTCAGGATGATTTGTCCTGATGAATGAAAAATGAAAATGTTATCTGGGTGTGGTGCTCGAGTTCCTTCACTGGTTGTCCAATTATCTACACACCTGCGATCACCTGGCACCTGAGACACATTCCAGCAATCAAGCCCTGCAGCACTAAAAGAACTCAGATCCTTTCTTCTTTGCCAGATTGTCTCTTCTCTCATGCTACGGTCTAACCTCAGAATCCTCTGTGTTTTGCTTTTTTGATTTCTGATTTTTGGCTGAAGAGCTAAACGTAATGAACACTTCATCGCTTCTGGGTTTTGTTGAAACCTCCACCTGCTGATGTTGAACCTTCGGGTTCTGTTTGTCCTTATCAACTATTAAAGACCCCCAAATCTATTGATACTAAAATCTTTGTGTTCCTGATGGTCATTTTATTCTGTTCATGGTTTCAGATGAACTTGTAGTCCACATTTTCAGCTGTTCTCATTACATGTACAATTCCTGTTCTTCAGATTCAGAAAGAATCTCCTGGGGTCTCATTTATAAACGGTGCGTATGTACAAAACAGGGCTGGAACGCGATCGCATGCCACTCTGCCAAGCAAAGGCTGGGATCTACAAAAAAAACTTGATGGGAGAATGTGCAGCCCTGTAAGAAACAGCGACTCACATGGCAGCAGGATGAAACTGTTTGAAATAAATAGGCCTACTACTGTGTGAAATAAATCGAAATATTACCTCTGAGTATTATAGGATTAAAGCCTTTGTGAATAAACAAACGCCTGTTTGATTTTTTCCTGAAATGTGAAAAAAAAAGAATTTAAGATCATTTGCTTAATAAACAAAAACTGAGACATCTGTTTCTGCAAAAGAACCCCTTAAATATGTTGAACAGTTTAATCCGGACTCATATTAATTAATATTAATTAATAGGCTACTTATTAATAGGTGCGTATGCACCAAACAGCAGTTCGGAGTATTCGGCCTTCTTGGAGATCGTGAATGGAGTCCTGGCTCCAGTAGGGGACTCCATAGTTCTGCTGGGTGACTTCAACGCACATGTGGGCAATGACGGAGTTACCTGGAAAGGCGTGATTGGGAGGAACGGCCCCCCTGATCTGAACCTGAGTGGGGGTTTGTTGTTGGACTTCTGTGCTAGTCATGGATTGTCTATAACAAACACCATGTTCGAGCATAAGGATGCTCATAAGTGTACATGGTACCAGAGCACCCTAGGCCGAAGATCGATGATCGATTTTGTAATCGTTTCATCTGATTTGAGGCCGCATGTTTCGGACACTCGGGTGAAGAGAGGGGCGGAGCTGTCAACTGATCACCATCTGGTTGTGAGGTGGGTCAGGGGGTGGGGGAAGACTCTGGACAGACCTGGTAAACCCAAACGAGTAGTGCGGGTGAACTGGGAACGTCTGGTGGAAGCCCCTGTCCGTGAGATCTTCAACTCAAACCTCCGGCGGAGCTTTTCTGGCATCCCTGTGGAGGTTGGGGACATTGAACATGAGTGGGCAATGTTCAAAGCCTCTATTGCTGAAGCTGCAGCGGAACGCTGTGGTCTCAAGGTTTTAGGTGCCTCAAGGGGCGGTAACCCTCGAACACCGTGGTGGACACCGGTGGTCAGGGAAGCCGTCCGACTGAAGAAGGAGGCCTTCCGGGATTTGTTGTCTCGGAGGACTCCGGAGGCGGTTGCAAGGTACCGACAGGCCCGAAGGACTACAGCCTCTGCTGTGGCAGAAGCAAAGCAGCGGGTGTGGGAGAAGTTCGGAGAAGACATGGAGAAGGACTTTCGGTCGGCACCAAAGTGTTTCTGGAGAACTGTCCGCCATCTCAGGAGGGGGAAGCGGGGAACCGTCCAAGCTGTGTACAGTAAGGATGGGACCCTGCTGACCTCAACTGGGGATGTAATTGGGCGGTGGAAGGAACACTTTGAGGAACTCCTAAATCTGACTGACCTGCCCTCTCTAGTAGAGGCAGAGCTGGAGGCTGATGGGGTTTCGTCAATTGCCTTGGAGGAGGTCACTGAGGTAGTCAAACAACTCCACAGTGGCAAAGCCCCAGGGATTGATGAGATCCGCCCAGAGATGCTAAAAGCTTTGGATGTGGAGGGGCTGTCTTGGATGACACGTCTCTTCAACATTGTGTGGAATTTGGGTACAGTGCCCAAGGAGTGGCGGACTGGGGTGGTGGTTCCCCTGTTCAAAAAGGGGGACGAGAGAGTGTGTGCCAATTACAGGGTATCACACTTCTCAGCCTCCCTGGTAAAGTCCACGCCAGGGTGCTGGAGCGGAGGGTTCGGCTGATTGTCGAACCTCAGATCGAAGAGGAACAATGCGGTTTCAGTCCTGGTCGGTGGAACAACTGACCAGCTCTTTACCTCGCAAGGATCCTGGAGTGGGCTTGGGAGTATGCCCACCCGGTCTACATGTGCTTTGTAGATCTGGAGAAGGCATATGACCGGGTCCCCCGGGGGACACTGTGGGAGGTGCTGCGGGAGTATGGGGTGAGGGGGGCCCTTCTTAGGGCTATCCAATCCTTGTACATCCAAAGCAAGAGCTGTGTCCGAGTACTCAGTAGTAAGTCGGACTCTTTCCAGGTGGGGGTTGGCCTTCGCCAGGGCTGCGCTTTGTCACCAATCCTGGGTTTCCTCAGGCGGGTGGCTGGTGTCTCCCTTAGAGATAGGGTGAGAAGTTCGGCCATTCGCGAGGAGCTCAGAGTAGAGCCGCTGCTCCTTTGCGTTGAAAGGAGCCAGTTGAGGTGGTTTGGGCATCTGGTAAGGATGCCTCCTGAAGCACCTCCCTAGGCAGGTGTTCCAGGCACGTCCAGCTGGGAGGAGGCCTCGGGGAAGACCCAGGACAAGGTGGAGAGATTATATCTCCACACTGGCCTGGGAACGCCTCGGGATCCCCCAGTCAGAGCTGGCTAATGTGGCTCGGGAAAGGGAAGTTTGGGGTCCCCTGCTGGAGCTGCTGCCCCCGCGACCCGACTCCGGATAAGCGGTTGAAGACGGATGGATATAAGGCTACTTGCATGTAGTGCAATGAATTAATTTTCATAAGGTGAACAGAAGGACAAATTACATTAAAATTTATGGTGTTTTCAATGAGTCAGTCGAGCAAATACCAGAGCCCTTTCCTCCTGTGCGCAACGTTTTTTTACCCACCAAACATGCTTCAGCTTCACCAAAAGGAACGTCATTGTCACACTGACTTCAAATACATTTTGGAGATTTTGTTAGAATTTGCCTCCTTTTCTTCCTGCAGTCAGTATCAATTAATATTACTGAGCTCCCTCACATGCTCTACATTTCAAGCTGATTGTGATTTATAAAGGGAACTTGCTGGTTTTAGAAGTCTGAATATTTTTTGGCGTACACCATTTTTTGGCTTTTGGGTGTACGCATTACACTTTTAGTTAAGATTCTACACAGTTTTAGGAACTAGAAGGATGTTTGTTGTTCAGCTCGTGCTGTCAGACTGTAAACACATTTTTAAGTGCTGGAAAATATCTTGTAGAAATGTTGCTCTGAACTGTGAGCCAAAAACAAGAAAACTCACACTGATTAATTATGGTGATGTTTCCTCACAGATTTTCATATAAATGTGGAGATGTGTTGTTTAGAGTTAGTTATCCGATCCTGCAAATGTGTTTTTTGCCAAAAACAGAATTTTTTCATTAGTCAGTGTTTACATTAATGTTTGTTAAATTTGAAAATTTTTGAGTGTGTCCTCAGTGAACTGTATCAGTCTGCAAAAGTCAGTTCAGTTTCTGTTCAGTCTGACTGAGGGAGGTTTTGTACGACGCTTTTCACTGTGTTAACACATACTGACTGTTGATGTAGTGTGCACCCAGACAGTAGTAAACTGCTGCATCTTCAGACTGGACTCCACTGATGGTCAGAGTGAAGTCAACTCCATTCCCTGCTCCACTTCCACTGAATCTGGAGGAGATTCCAGAAAATCTGTCTGATGTGAAGTAGATCAGAAGTTTAGGAGCTTCTCCATCTTTCTGTTGGTACCAGGACAGGCAGTATTGTGAACCAGAATGGTGACGAACTGTTGGACTGGATTTACAGTCAATAGTGACAGTCTGACCCAGCTGCACTGATTTGGCTGCTGACTGAGTCACGACAGCATTTTGTCCAACAGACCCTGAGGAGAGAGAAGAAACACTGGACATGAGATGGTGAGGTGAAACTCAGCTACACTCCAAATGATTTTCACATCACAGACAAATGATTTTCCTCACCCTGAGTGAAGCAGAGGAGAGTCCAGATGAGGACGGAGACCAAAGTCATGTTTTTGATGAGGAGGATTTCTGTGGCTTCTGTTGTCATGAAGGACAGCTGTCAGTCATCCAGTGTTCAACTCTCAGGACTATAAACTCTCCCAGAGCACTGGAGCATGGTGCTGCTGATGCAAAGTGGCTCTCTATGGAAATGCTCTGACTGACTCCAACAGGGACTTGGATTACTCTGATGATGCTGCTTCTCAATGGATCAATACGTTTACCAGAGGATTGATTAGGAATGTGTCACTGATCATTTTTATGGAGATTTGCTTTGATGACTGCAGAAAGATTTTCTTTTACAACATCTTCTGTCTGCTTTCATTTCATTCTAGAGGGATCAATTTGACTTTCAGACCAATGGAACAATATATACGTAAAAATGGGATTAATTCTCAACAACTGTGTCACTGTTTGAGAAATATAACATGAAATAGTTCATTCTTTTAAAAACAGGAAGTGTTTTTGTTGAGTTTGTTGTGTTCAAAGTCAGAGAGCCGTGTCTCTCTACAGTGAGAGGTTTTTGTACGACGACTCAATCAGTTTGTATCACTGTGGTGGACTTTTGGTGGAGGAACCAGACTGGATGTTAACTGTAAGTACTTTTGACTTCTACAGGAAATCAGATTTTATATATATTCTTTTAATATTGAATAAAAACAAGCTTTAGTTAAAGATGTTGGTTGATAGTTGAAATTTAATATTATTGCAGTGACCATTACTTCACTGTGATACAGATAAAATTCTGTCTGAAGAAGAAACTCTTTAGTTACACTGAAAATGTTCATTTAAATTTAAATTCTTACAATTTTACTGTTCTTAAAACTATAGTTGGTTATTAAAGAAACTATTTTGATTTGTGATTTTGTCTTCAAAAAAAATAATTTATTTATTGAGTGTTTTATCTGGAAACACTGAATGTGTTTTACTCAGTCTTCCTCCCAGACTGATGAATTTAACGACATGTCACATCCTCACTATAACCAATGAATATCATAATATCACTGCAGTTAGTTTAATCACATGCTGTGTTGGTAGAATATTTGTTTGATGTGGAAAAAGCATTTGTAGCACTTCAAACTGTTTTCAGTAGTTCAGCCCGTCTGTTGTCGTGGTTCAGTAGTGATGTCTGCGTAAATGAAGAGAGCAACACACACCGTCTCTGATGAGTTTTGATTTGAGCTGAAAAATCTGACAGAACAAATAAAAGTCTTTAATTGTTGAACTCTGAAGTTTAAGATGTTAATTCAGCTAAAGAAAGAGTTTCACGCCTGAAACTTTATCTTCATGGTTCAGCAGTGATGCTCTGTCTGTTGCCATGGTTACTGAGCTGAGAGGAAGTGAAACACTGAAGACCAGTTTGATCCGGTCTGAGGAAGACCAACAGAACGAGCAGCCTCCTCTGCTGCAACCAACAGGGTGGAGTTTATTTTCTCTGTGTATGAACTTTCTTCATGTTGTCTCTCTGTC
This sequence comes from Lepomis macrochirus, assembly GCA_024633595.2. Lineage (NCBI taxonomy): Eukaryota > Metazoa > Chordata > Actinopteri > Centrarchiformes > Centrarchidae > Lepomis > Lepomis macrochirus. The sequence continues at coordinate 766,886 of JALXJV020000013.1, forward strand.
TTCTCCTCCAGTGGGTGATGTCCGTCCCACCCTGACGGTGCTGCCCCCCTCCAGCGAGGAGCTGCAGCAGGGGAAGGCCACGCTCATGTGCCTGGCCAACAAGGGCTTCCCCTCAGACTGGAGTCTGGCCTGGAAGGTGGACGGCAGCAGCAGCAGCAGCAGCTGGGAGGAGAGCAGGAGCCCGGGGTGCTGCAGAAGGACGGCCACTACAGCTGGAGCAGCACCCTGAGGCTCTCTGCAGACCAGTGGAGGAAGGTGGGCTCTGTGACCTGTGAGGCCACCCAGGGCTCCCAGACTCCGCTCTCAGAGACACTGAGGAGAGACCAGTGTTCCCAGTCCTGACCTGACTCACTGGGACTCTGCTACTGGTTTTCCTCTGCTCCTGCTCTCACTCTGCACTCTGGAACTGTCTCTCTCTTTTATTTGACATGTTTCAACAGCAAGATTTACTAGCTTGTTGCAATGTTTCAATATTATTTCACTGTTTCCAGATAATAAAGACATTTTCATCCAATCAGCTGTTTTCATGTTTATTATTATCAAAGTCTCTTAATAAATGTTCTCTTGATGGTGTCAGTGACTGTATTACATCTAGAAGAAATGTTCACATGAAACACCACGATGATTTTAACAATAATTAGTTAGACTGTGTAATGTATAGCCATAAATACCATATAATAGAGTTCATCCACTCAAACAAAAGTCCCTTCTAGATGTTTATTATTTAGTACAAACCAGTGAAATCCATTATTTGTTACAATCAATTAAAATACCTTCATGACTATAAAAACTTTCTCTGTTATAATCATCACAGATTTGTCTGTGATAATAAATCTTTGGAACAAAATCAAAGGTAGGAACATTTCAATGAAGTCATCCAATGATCTTTTATTACTGAATTATATTTGTTAAAGACTCTCTAATATGAGAATAGTTTAGGTGTTTCCAAATAATATGCATTCTTCTTCCAATTTAACTAGTATGAAAAATTTTATACATCTGAAATAAAAAGTAGTGTAACATCAGCATAGTTACAAAATGAGTGTGATCTTCAAATGTGAAGCTGGAAATATTTACATACGGCTTCTGCTGAAGGACTCAACCACAAGACAAATCAAAATAATTAAGAAGGGCAAGAATCAAACTTTTACAGAATTACAATCCATAAATAATTTTTGTTTATTATCAAGTGTCTTAACAAATGTTCTCTCATGGTGTCAGTGACTGTATTACATCAGAGAAACACTAAGCTGACACAAATGTTTCTCCATGATGGTTTTCAAGGAATGTGTAACATTATGTAATGTATTGCCATATATACAGTATATCAGGAGAGTAAAGACACTCAGAGAACCTGCCATTAGTTTCATTAGCACAAACCAGTGATGGTAGCAGTATAAGGCCATCAGTTGCTCAGAGTTGCCAGTATGAGGGAGTGTGAGACGATAACACCAAATTTAACACACCTGCTCCCCATTCACACCTGAGACCTTGTAAAACTAGCGAGTCTCCTGACACTGGGTGAGGAAATTGCTAATTGGGCCCCATGTGGACATTTTCACTGAGGGGTGTCCTCACGTTGTTGCCAGCGTTTAGAGATTAATGGCTGTGTGATGTGTTATTTTGAGGGACACTGATTTACACTGTTATACAAGCTGTACACTCACTACTTTACATTGGAGCAAAGTGTCATTTCTTCAGTGTTGTCACATGAAAAGATAGAATCAGATATTTGAAAAAAATTGAGGGTCTACTCACTTTTGTCAGATCCTGTAAATACTGAGGATGTACAGTTTAACGTCATAATAATAATAATTTGGAGAGATTAAAGTCAGACATAACTCCTCATTATATTTTGATTAGTCCAAACCAGTGATGGTCATAGAATTCCATATTTTTTCACAATTTGAATGCATTCATGACTGTAAAACCTTTCCTGCTGTCGTTACCGATGTTTGTGCAATAATAAACCTTTTTGGAACAAAATCCCTGGTAAAACTTTAAAACTGTCTTAATGGTAATAACTTTAATCTTTTGATTGTTTGTGTATCCAAAGAACCTTATCACTTGAATAAAACTAAAGAACCACAAACATAAATAAAAGATGATAAAAGGAAATAATTCAAATGTTGCTGATTTATTTACTCCATGAACCTTTTGGTTCCATTATGAAATAAATGTGTTTGCTGGAATAAAAAACACAATTTAAGCTATTCATACATGTTGTTATAGACATGATTGGTCATTTTACTACAATGAATGAAAATTAGATTTCATTGAGATGAAATTTTTGGGTTAAATGATAAGTTGCAAGATTTCTAATGATAACAATCATGTCTTTATGTTTCATACTTCATCAATTTCACTCATCAAGAATTGAAATCATAATTTAACAGAAGACTAGTCTTTGATCTTCAGAAGAATGATAAAGTTTAGAATAAATGTTTGGCTTAAATACACAATATTTAGTGTTTAAATGTTTAAAGGGTTTATTGTTTAAATGTGTTCTTATAAACCTCCTGTTGTTTCAGTTTCAGTGCAGCTGTTGAGTCAGATCAGTTCCTCTCCAGCTGAGGGAGGTTTTTGTACGACGTTGTATCACTGTGTGAACGGTCTGCTGTAACCCTGCTGACAGTAGTAAACTCCTGAATCTTCAGCCTGAACTCCACTGATGGTCAGAGTGAAGTCAGTCCCAGATCCACTTCCACTAAAACGAGCTGGAACTCCAGACTGACGATATGTAGCCTGATAAATCAGGAGTTTAGGAGCTTCTCCAGGTTTCTGAAGGTACCAGCTGAGGTAGCTGTTACCATAACTATAAACACCTGTACTGGTTTTACATTTGAGAGAGACAGTCTGTCCTGGAACAACAGACTGAGATCCAGGAGACTGAGTCAGGATGATTTGTCCTGATGAACCTGGAAAAGATGAAAAAGAGGAGAAGGGTTATTGAGACAAATCCAGCTTGGAGAAAGATGATCAGCATCCAAACAGAAGAGTCTCATTTCTTTAACATGGAGAACAGATGGAAGAAGGTAAATGCTGCTTGTTTCAGTGTTTCTCCATCACAGCAGAACATCATTGTGGTGAACCTGGTTGCATCCTGAAGCAAAGTTTTCAGAAGAGAGTCTCACCCTGAACAAGGAGCCCCAGGGTGGCCAGCAGTAGAATCAGTGACATCATCATTGTGCTGCCGGCGTGTCAGTGGCTCTGAAAGGCCTGGACAGCCACTGATCAACACTGGCCTCTTAACGGCTGGGAGCAGAGAGGCAGGACAGATATGCAAACACACAGAGTCAGTGAACTGTAGCTGTCCTCAACATATCATGCTGTTTCCTCCTCACTGCTGGGACAGCTGCCTCACAAACAGGCGACATTTGTGTAAGAACATTAAAGAACTCTACCAACTATTTCCACATTATATTGCCTCTCTGTGTTGACGTGTTGGGCTTCATCCATATTAACTGAAGTTAACTGTTATACCCAGAGGCCGTATTACAGCAAGTTCCTATCTTAAGTCTTCAGTTATGAAAGGAAGGGTCTAGATAGGATTTTTCTCAATTTGGTATTACTGAAGCAAATCCTAACTAGCTTTAGGAATCCTATCTTATCTCACTTCATCCGTCTCAGGTTAGGAAATCCTAAATACTTAATCCAACATCGGTTATCAACTTTTATGTCTGTTACCTAGCAACCAACGCCACTTTTCTCATCTCGCCAAGCTAAACGGCTTTTAATCCCTGTTTTTTGGTTGTTTTTTAATGAAACATAGCCTACACTGAAAATGGAGCACAAACAACAACTTTCATTGAACTTCACCTTTTTCCCTCTGAATTGTTGAATAGAGGTGTTGGTAACCTCTGCTGAGAAATCCAAATTCACGTGACGCTTATCTGGGGAGATTAAAGAGAGAGAGTGGGCTAAAATAACGGACACAGTCACCGCCGCATATCCGGCATCCAGCGGAGCGTTGATTCAGTCAAAAAGCAAACACGTCTGTCAACAAGGGTTCTGAAAAGAAAGGCAGCAGCTGTGTCCAAAGAGCAGATGGAACCGTTGGTGGCTCCTCCTGTGCTCCCTCACTAACCTCGGCAGAAACCCACACTCTGCTCGGGAAAGTTAATAATGAAGGTAAAATAATAATAATAATAATAATAATAAAGCCTGTCATCATGTTTTCATGTAGGCTATGTCTTGAATTAAACGTTATATCACCTAAAACCTCTCTACTAACGAGGGTTTGGTCATCAGACACATCAGTAGAATCAATTAAATTCTGCCTGTTGACATTTTGTTGATTATGTAAAAGCAATTAAAGAGCAGCCACGTGGATTAAATGAGTCAGCAAACACCAGCTGGTGGAAAAGTAAAAGTTAGGAGAGTTCATTTCAGATTTGACAAAGTTAGGAAGCTTCTTTAAGACACTTTTCCTATCTTTAGTTAGGAAAGGAAGATTGACTTAATCAGTTCCTAACCCTTATTACCATGGTTACCAACCACTTAGGGTAGGATCTGCTGGTTAGGAACTTTCTGTAATTCGGCCCCTGGTGTTTATGTTGTATATTGATTAATTGATTGTTTTGCTGAATCAGGTGGAGTTTATATGTGGACCTCCTCGGTCACATGCTGAGTATTATCTGATGAAGACATAATGCCCAAACAAGAGCATTAAATCAGTGAGCAGGAGCCTTTTTCCAGATGTCAGTGCTCATGATAAAATAGTGGTGCGAGTCCAAACACTATTTTGTGGCCCATCAAAAAATGAATCCATTTTAAGATGAAAATATTAGACTTTAATATGATTTTAGCTGTAAAATACAATCTTTTATTTTATTTATTTATTTACAATATCTGACATCATATCTAAAGTTAAACTGTTTGCACACTAACAAGTGTTCACACAGCAAGTTAATTATTAATGTCACCACCTCCCTGCTCCTGCAAGTGACAGCTGGTGTGGGAGTGAGTGTGTTTTTGTTCATCTTTGGCTGAATGTGGTGCGTTTTGGTTTTTGTCTGTCTGATCGTCTCTCTCCGTTGCTTTTGGCCTTCCTGGTTTGGCGTCGTCTCCTCACCTGACTGCAATCAGTTTCAACACACCTGACCATCATCTACTCATCCAGCCTCCAATCAAAGACCCAGGCATCACATCCAGTCCCTGCTGTATCCTTTAATAAGTCAGCCTTTACTAACCTCTGCTGTTGTCTAACACCAGACCTGCCAGCCGGCCTTCACGCTCAGCCACAATTTGCTCTGGATCATCTCTGCCTTATTTACCAGCCAGCTTTCCTTGATTCAAGAAACCCTGGACCTTCACCCCAAACCCCAGCCCCCCTCACATGCCTGCTGCCTGAAGTCACATTCTAACCTGCCTGTTTAATAAACCTCCTTAAACCTGACCTGTTTGTCTCAATCTGCTTTTGGGTCCAGACAGATTCCTGACAAGTAATCAGTATTATTGCTTCCTGTAAATTCAGACATTTTAAATTTCTCATCTAAACTACGGTCCTTTCCAATTTTACAGTGTTATTAAAGACTATAGGGGCGGCTGTGGCTCACGGGGTAAAGCGGGTTACTCATTAATGGGAAGTTCAGCGGTTCAGTCCCCGGCTCCTCCAGGCTTCATGTTGAAGTGTCCTTTGGTAAGATACTGAAACCCAAATTGCCCCTGGTGGCTGTTCCACCAGTGTGTGAATGTGAGTGAATGGTGACTGTGATGTACTGTGAAAGAACTTTGAGGGGTCGCAAAGACTAAAAAGACGCTACACAAATACGGAGCATTAAATTTACTATTTTATCTTCTTGAAAAGTTATATTTACTCCATGAATATCCCTCCTCTGAAGCCTCATTACAGTTAAAATACAAGAATAATTCACGTCCACCTTTCCACAGAGTTTGTACAATTCAGAGGGGAAAAAGCAAAAATCTCACGGGGGACTTGTGCAGCGCTACAGAGAGTTTCACTAATGTAATGCTCATTTCAGACAGAAAGGCACATAAAGAATCAGCCAGTGTGGCAGTAAAATCAGGTGTGAACATTTTAAATGACAGGTAATAAATCTAAGTAGACACTTTTAATGAGATCAAATCTCAGAAGAGCATCAAGGCCTCAAAGTTATTAGTTGGTTGAACCGAAATAGTTTCTTTATTCCAAAACTGTCTGTCAACTTACAGACACCTGTGATGATGGGCTTAAAAAACCTGAAGTGTGAGGTGACACATGAGGCATTTGGTCCACAAACAGGTTGATCAGTGACATGTCCTGTATGAACTGTGGCCCAGAATCCTTTATGTTTCTGAGCGTCAGTGTTTCTGCCACAGAAAACATTTGTTGCATTGCAGATATGGAGCTTCAGTGTCCTGAGATTTCAGTGTGATGTGTGGACATTGATGTTTGATATATTGTGAATTTGGTTTGTGTCTCTACATCAGTAGAGCTGACTCTGCTGCTGTTGTGGTTTTAATGGTCTGAAACTTTAAAGCATGAAAGAACCAATTTACTTTTTTTCTTTAAAAAGATGTTTTTTTCATTGTAAAGGTTTCAAATTGACCTCAAACTGTCTTTGGGTTGAATTCATGCAGCAGAGGGAGGAGGATTCAAAGTTAGACAATCAAGGCAGACAGGACAGTAATTTATAGATCAAAGTGAGGATGAAAAGGCTTCCTGGCAGGTTAGAACAGATTTAACTCAGAATCCATGTAAACAGAAATGCAGGTAAGGGGTACAGGTAGATAGGATGCAGCAGTCTCTTCTTCTATTTAAATCCCTATTTCGCTACATTTTGGCTCAGTGTCAACATTCCTTTGAGTTGACGTTGGGTCTTCTGGGATCACTGAGATCACCTGTTGTAGGTGTGGGAACTGACTCCTTAACAATGATTGAGAGCAGCTTGGTGATTCTCTTCTTGGCAAATCAGGGTATGATGACGCCTATTCTTGAAGGCATAAGAGAGGTGGGCAACAGCACAGCCAGGGCTAGTGACAAAGCCTCATGAGGTTTTCAGGCTTTTTTCTGATTGTAAGAGCTGCAAGAACTGAAGCCTACATGTTGCTACCTGCCACTATGTCTAAATAATGTTTAAAAAGTTTCCTTAAATCATCATCATCTGCTATAACAGCAAACCAGGCAGTCTAAGCTACAATGCAGCAGACAATAAAGAAAGCACACTGTAAAATACTTCACCTCTGGACCTCTGCAGAGGCTCTGGCTGTTGCATTTGACACATGCTGCTGTGCATACAGATGGCTTCCTGCATGGATGGATTCCTTTTATAGAAATAAAGACATTTCCACCATAAATTGGAGCAAAAAATGTCTCCAGAATGCAGGAAATTAAGTGTTTAATGCTTCAATTTTTTTGGGGACCCCACACGCACCTCATATATTTCAGATTTCTTCAAAATAGTATTAAAAATCTTCTGGTCTTGTTGTTGTGCATCATCATGTCTCATGACCCAAAATGTATCATCACGCCCCAAATCTGAACACTTATGTCCCCCCACTTTTCAACACAAAGTGAAATGCACAGAGCTGTTCATCGGGGAAACTAAACAACCACAACACAAACGCATGGCTCAACACAGAAGGGCCAACTCCTCAGGTCAAGACTCAGTTTATTTACATCTGAAGGACAGAGGACACTCGTTTGAGGACCATCAGGTGCACATTTTAGACAGAGAGGATGGATGGTTTGAAAGAGGTGTCAGGGAAGCCATTTACATCTGGGTTGCGAAGCCATCGCTGAACAGAGGAGGGGGTCTACGCCACCACTTATCCCCCACTTACAACGCTGTCCTTTCATCACTTCCCAGGAAGCTGAACAAGCGTAACCTCTTGGCCTCAGGTAAAGATGCCAATGATGTCGTTACCACAGTCAGGAGCAGCAGCGGTCAGTCAGAACTGAAGAAGTCTCTTGGATGTCGGACGAAACATCTTCCAAGTCCAGTTGCCTTGACTTTAACCTTCTTTGGATCACTATGACCTGGATGACTGAGAACCTTCACAGACATGTTATAGTTACAGTAGTTAGTTATAAATGCTCCTTTACTGCTGAGGTTGATGTCCTGCACAATAGATTTGAGATTTAAAGGGGCTATACATAGTTTTTAAATAATTAACAAATCACTTTTTCTTTGCCTGTTGGTGAAGGGGTTTTAACCTCACCCACAAAAAACGATCCACTTGCTGGGTTTTATTGTGACCTCTGAAGGCCAGTATGCCAATACCTCTGTGGAGGAAATCTGGAGGAAGACTCAGGGTTGGCTTTTACGGAAATCCCTTGACTTTGACGCACTCTCTTACTGACATGAAGTTCCCTGAAACAAAAAAAATAACCTGCTTTATAAGCACTACAGCTTGAGAATAAATTTCACAGCTCTGATGGTATACGTCAGTGGTTCTCAACCTTTTTTGGGCCAGCGCCCTATCCACTATCCAGACCCCTTACCGCCCCCATCAAAAAAAAGATGTTGACTATTTGCCCTGAATATATTTTGATTTTGTTATTGTTACTATTGTTACTAAAATCATGGAAAAGGTAACAAAAGCCCTGTGAAAAGTAATTATATTTAACTAATAAGTGAATGTTCCTCACAGAAACTGTGTATGAAGCAAAATACTGTTTTCTTGGATGGGGCACTTAATAAGTGGTGGTCTGGGGGTCCTCCCCCAGAAGATTTTGAGCATTAAACACTTAATTTCCTGCATTCTGGTGAAGATTTCTCCCCTAATTTTTGCCTTTTCTGCACCAATTTAGGGTGGAAATGTCTGTAAATTCAGGTGACAAAATATATAATTAGAATAGAATACAATGTAGTGAGGCTCTCAGGCATTTTTCTTGCTTTTAAATATTTTTTCTCCTGTAGATCAACTTATTTAATATCATCCCTGCTGAGTCAACACACATGATTCCGTCTTACCTCCTCTTTTGTGGGAAGTAACTTATTTAAATGTGTTTATGGCCCCTTTCATCTCAGTGATAAATGAATCCGTTTTAATAAAGTAATAGACCGGACTTTAGCTCCTGTCAGTGTTTCCCACAGAATGACAGTGTAACTGTGCTGCAGCTGTACAGCTAACCTCGAAAACCCAGCTGTATTTTAACATTAACTGAGCTCTCCTTATTAGCTAGGCTCCTTGCATGCTGGCCAGTAACTTCTATTAGCTGGGTCTCCGACATTGGCTGTTGTGCACCTGTGTTCACGAGGGAGAGAGAGGACAGATCGAGGGACGGGGGTGAGAGCGAGAGAGAGAGAGGGACGAGCGAGAGGATGAGCTCCGCGAATTCGCGCTGCCTGCAGCTCTGCTGTCAAATAAGGTTTTAAATAGGCCTGGTAAAAAAATCAATATGTTGCGGTCAGCGGCCGCCACAAATAAATGAACGTATGGGAAATACCGTGACTTATCTGCTCATGTTCAAAACTTTCTGCACATTCAGAATCTCTGCCACAGATCTGTGTTCTCTGACATGTAAAGAAAAAAAGACGCTAAAGGAGACTAACGCCATTTGCCTATTTAAAGAGAATTCATAATATTTCACTACATGCCCTGTAGCTTACTGCATTATGTTACTGATTCGCTTCCCCTCGCCGTCTGACAGACAAAACTGAATGAAAACGAAACTAACCGACACACCTGTGATCACACAGAAAGCTCACTGAATAATTCCACACAGTTTAACTTCAGCACCTCTGATAAAGTGTCGTTAACAGTCCCCAACAGAGCGAGACAGGGCTTCAGTTTTTAACGTTACATTTTTATAGCCGAATGAAACTACCTATATGTCCGCTTCGGCACAAACTGTCACTCTCACAGCGCGAGGAGGGTCGACGTCACTCGCTGGTGTCGCAGCAAAGTTGCTTTCAGGGCAAGTCCGACAGCGGAAAATCCCTCTTGTAAATGTGTAACCACTGCAATAACAAGACGTTCACGGTGTATTCCTCAGAGAAATAAACACTTTCCCACATAGAAAGAGAGCGTCGGTTTTCTAGAGTTTACACAGTAAACGCAATGTGGGTAAAATTTTAGAGATGATACTCTGACTTCCGGTTCCCATGAAGGCAGCACGAAGCTGCACCACAAGTAGCTGATGGAGAAAAAATGCACAGTCTCGTCCAGTCGCAGTGGACTAAACTGGCAAGTTTAAATGTTGTAGACCACAGTTTTTTGCAAGTAGTTCAAAGTTTAAACTCGTATTGTTGTGAATCTTAAGTGTAAACTCAGAATTTCCAACCAACAAACGCCCCCAAAAGCAGCTCAGCCCCTTTTAAAATATTGCTTCCACCGCCCCCCATCGTCCTCGAACGCTCCTGGAGCGATCACCGTTGAGAAACACTGGTATAAGTCTTTGTCATCTGTCCAGTCATTAGATATGACATGACCTAAATATTTAACTTCCTCACACATCAACAGGGATATCTGACAAATAAAAGGTTGGGAAAGTTGAATTTCTGTCCTCATCGCTTCTAAATATCAATATGTGACTTTTCTTAGCGTTATACTTTTTGTCATAATCAAGGCCCTGCTGAGAGCACACCTTCATCATCTGCTGCAGCCCAGCACTATATGCACATAGCAGGACCAGGTCGTCTGCATACATAAGATGATTAACAACAGTGTTTCCCACAAGACAGCAAGTTTTAAACCTATTTAGCTGGTCTGATAATTCATCCATATAAACATTAAATAAAATAGGACACATAATTCCTCCTCGTCGCACTCTATTACTCACATGCGAAGGAGCAGATACAACATTGTCCAATTTAATCAAAAACATTTGATGGGCATACCAAAACACTAAAATTCTCACTAAAAAATTTAGGGGCACCTCTATCCAGCAGTTTTAAAAACAAATGCTGATTATTAATTCTATGAAATGCCTTTGACGCATCAATAAAACTGTGTACTGGGACACAATCTCTTTAAGAGCAAATATACACAGGTCTCTTTCTTTTGAACACAAACTGATTGTCAGTAGTAAGGACATACATTTCTATCTTTGTTAGTAGTATTCTCTCCAGTACCAGATAAGATACTGGCTAATGCAATGGGTAGATAATTTTCAATACTGTTGAGCTTGCCAGCCTTTTCTTTAAGCACAGGCAGTAACATTACACACACAACAGTGAAAGAAATTATGATTTTGTGCTTTAGTTGGCTCATATATATATAACGTTAGCTCACCAGCTAGCACTGACATTATCCTTTGCTAAATACTCTACCTGCATGGTTTTCCACATCACCAGCTAACGCGACCCATATTACTATCCTGTGTACAACAGGTATTACATTTACATTTCCTCATTTAGCTGACGCTTTTATCCAAAGCGACTTAAAATTACTACACAGGTCAGAGGTCGCACGCCTCTGGTGCAACTATGGGTTAAGTGTCTTGCTCAGGGACACAATGTTGGATGGGTCACTGTGGGGGATTGACCCCGGGTCTCTCACAACAAAGGCATGCGTCTTATCCACTGTGCCACCACCAGAAGATTTCCTCATTTTTTCATCAGAATCATTACTGAATGTGACAAATTCCACGCTGTTTAATGAACGACAAAATAAAAGTTATAATGTTTAGAACAACTTGAAATCTCTGTGCTAAATGTCGAGCAGTTCACTGACCTCATGCACCGCATGATGTCCACTGTCCAAACCTCACTTCACATGGTACATTCCATCCCTAAAACATTCAGCATTGTTTAGTCAGACAGCTTTTGAAACTTCTTCTGAAAATCCCTCAAGTTGTGCTTCAATCTGCCTCATGCATCTTCAGAAACTTGTGACACAACCACCAATGTCTCCCTGAGCAAGGCACTTAACCCCTTTTTTTTTCCCCCTGACATATGTGACCTCTGACATTCATACCAATTGTAAGTCACTTTGGATAAAAGCATCAGCTAAATAAATTCATGTAAATCACACCCCTACAAAGAGCTTATCTGTTTTTTGGACTCATGGTGCAAACACATTGATCAATATATGCTCATGTTTTATGTTTTCAATTCTGTGAATTTGTAATTTTCCTCCAGCTCCATGATGTCGATCTCTGTCTCCTGTCTCAGCTTTGTGTACTGTGTCGGATGGAGGTCAGGGTGATGTTTGCAGGAGCACAGGGGAACCAGGTGAACCACCTTTTTAAAAATGTATATTTGGTGAGCGGACTGTGTTGGATAAAAGTGATTAAAACCAAGTTAATTAATACACTGAAATGAAAAGTAAGAGACATCATCTGAGTTTGATCCTCTGCTTGCTGTTTTCACTCAGCTGTGGTTTGTTGGTCGACATCAGTGAAGCTGACCTGTTGGATATTTTTGTGCTTTTAACATCTGTGTGTGTGTGTGTGTGTGTGTGTGTGTGTGTGTGTGTGTGTGTGTGTGTGTGTGTCCTCAGTGAACTGTATCAGTCTCTGCAGTAGCTTCCAGCTGCAGCAGTCAGTTCAGTTTCTGTTCAGTCTGACTGAGGGAGGTTTTTGTACGACGCTTTTTCACTGTGTGAACACCCACTGATTGTTGATATCATGAAGACTCTGACAGTAGTAAACTGCTGCATCTTCTGCCTGAACTCCACTGATGGTAAGAGTGAAGTCAGTCCCAGATCCACTGCCTGTAAAACGATCTGGAATCCCTGATTCTCGAGTGCTTGCATAGTAAATGAGCAGTTTAGGAGGTTCTCCATCTTTCTGTTGGTACCAGTTTAAACAGTCATCACTGCCACAGCTCTCAACCTGCTGACTGACCCTACAGCTGATGGAGACGGAGGCTCCCAGAGCAGAGCTCACTGCTCCAGGCTGAGTCACTGTGACCTGGCCTCTGGACTCTGAGGATACAGAGACAAACACATAAAGCAGCGTCATGGTTTTGTGGGCTTCATTTCAGAGGGACGGATGTTCATAGAGGAGAGGAGTTTGATTCTCTGGACTTTACCTGTGAAGCAGCAGCAGAGGAGAGTCCAGATGAGGACGGAGACCAAAGTCATGTTTTTGATGAGGGAGGATTTCTGTGGCTTCTGTTGTCATGAAGGACAGCTGTCAGTCATCCAGTGTTCAACTCTCAGGACTATAAACTCTCCCAGAGCACTGGAGCATGGTGCTGCTGATGCAAAGTGGCTCTCTATGGAAATGCTCTGACTGACTCCAACAGGGACTTGGATTACTCTGATGATGCTGCTTCTCAATGGATCAATACGTTTACCAGAGGATTGATTAGGAATGTGTCACTGATCATTTTTATGGAGATTTGCTTTGATGACTGCAGAAAGATTTTCTTTTACAACATCTTCTGTCTGCTGTCATTTCATTCTAGAGGGATCAATTTGACTTTCAGACCAATGGAACAATATATACGTAAAAATGGGATTAATTCTCAACAACTGTGTCACTGTTTGAAAAATATAACATGAATTAGTTCATTCTTTTAAAAACAGGAAGTGTTTTTGTTGACTTTGTTGTGTTCAAAGTCAGAGAGCCGTGTCTCTCTACAGTGAGAGGTTTTTGTACGACGACTCAATCAGTTTGTATCACTGTGGTACACGTTCGGTGGAGGAACCAGCCTGGAGTTTGGAAGTAAGTTTCTGCACAAATATTAAATATCGTATCATCAGCGAAGGTTTTAATTTCTGTGTCTGAACATTTGTAGTAGATATAAATTTCCTCTGGACTGATCTAAATCACTTTAAAGACTCAATCTTATTGTTTGTTTCTCCTGTTTAACCATGAAGCTGAACTCAAAGCAGCTTTACTGAACTTCTCTTTAAACGTTCCATTTAATTTGTGAAATGTGAACAGCTTGAACTGCAGCAAAGATTAAAGAACAACACTCGTACTTTAAAAATAATTCAGCCTTTAATTCTGCATTTTAAACTGTTTAGAAGTTGAGTTAAAATTATTTTGAGTAGTGTGAATGAAGATAAAAATGTTTCCAAATCTCTGATCTTCTAAAATGGCTCAAATTTTCTTTTAACCTCAGTTTGAAATAATGTTGACAGTTCTCTGATGCTGTTTGTATTTTTAAATCTTTCTGAGGAACAGGTTACCTATGGTCGTCTGTTATATTGGCTGATAATGTCCTTTAACAGTGGATCTCATTAACTTTTGGCCTTTTTTAGCATTTTGACAGTAAATATGTTTTTTTGTATTTACAAATTTAAAACCTGGTTGTTTTATTACCAGTGCAGCTTGATATCTTTCAGCTCATATGAGGACTCTTTCTGTGCTGATATGCATGAGAGGTTTCTTAAAGGAAGTGAAACAATGTGTGAGTGAGTGACTGGTGGAGCAGAAACCAGCTGTGTGGTCCCCGTCCTCTAAGCCGATTGGTTCTTCTCTTAGGTGATGTCCGTCCCACCCTGACGGTGCTGCCCCCCTCCAGCGAGGAGCTGCAGCAGGGGAAGGCCACGCTCATGTGCCTGGCCAACAAGGGCTTCCCCTCAGACTGGAGTCTGGCCTGGAAGGTGGACGGCAGCAGCAGCAGCAGCAGCTGGGAGGAGAGCAGGAGCCCCGGGGTGCTGCAGAAGGACGGCCACTACAGCTGGAGCAGCACCCTGAGGCTCTCTGCAGACCAGTGGAGGAAGGTGGGCTCTGTGACCTGTGAGGCCACCCAGGGCTCCCAGACTCCGCTCTCAGAGACACTGAGGAGAGACCAGTGTTCCCAGTCCTGACCTGACTCACTGGGACTCTGCTACTGGTTTTCCTCTGCTCCTGCTCTCACTCTGCACTCTGGAACTGTCTCTCTCTTTTATTTGACATGTTTCAACAGCAAGATTTACTAGCTTGTTGCACTGTTTCAATATTATTTCACTGTTTCCAGATAATAAAGACGTTTTCATCCAATCAGCTGTTTTCATGTTTGTTATTATCAAAGTGTCTTAATAAATGTTCTCTTGATGGTGTCAGTGACTGTATTACATCTAGAGAAACACTGAGCTGACACATATGATAATTTCTCTCCAGTAACTTTAGAAAGAATGAGTCACATTACACAATGTGTAATCAATCATTAAAATATATTTTACTACTGAAGTGACTTAATGGTAATGGCTGATATTTGAATAAAACTACAAAAATCTATAAAATATTTAATAAATCTGAAATAAAATGAACCATATCATCAGCATAGAAAGAATTAAAATGATTGCACTCCGCTATTCTAACTAGGAATAATTAACTGATTGCTGCTGCTGAAGCAACATTAAGACAAATAAAAAAATTCAAAAGTAAAACAATCAGATAAACTTACACCATCAATCCTCAATGGATCAATTATAAAATGAATTGGTTTGCTGGAATCCAAAACACATGTTATGAATATATGTAATAGATATGATTAGTAATTTTACAACATGAACTAGATTAGATTTTCCCGAAATTAAAGTTTATAATTCACTCCAACAATGTGTTTCTGTTTCTTGATAACATATAACTGATAATTTTATCATTAACATTACTATAAATATCTGTACCATTTTTCATTTAGTCTATAGCACCATCACCTTTATTGTCTGTACCTCTATGTGTATACTGTGTAGGTTGCCTCCCTCTGCTCTCTCTCTCTCCTTCTCTCTCTCTTTGCTCTCTCTCTCTCTCTCTCTCTCTCCCCTCACCCCAACCGGTTCGAGGGCAGATGGCCGCCCACCCTGAGCCATGGTTCTGCTCGAGGTTTCTGCCTCTTAAAGGAAGTTTTCCTTGCCTGTGTCAGCCTAGTGCTTGCTCTTGGTGGGAATTGTTGAGCTTCTGTAAATAACTTCAGAGTACGGTCTAGACCTGCTCTTTATGAAAAGCGCTGTGAGATAACTGTTGTTGTGATTTGGCGCTATATAAATAAAATTGAATTGAAATTGAATTGAATAACATATAAAATTAAATAAATATTTACAATTTGAGTGTTCATGTGTGATCACTTATCAAAGATTTATTATGAAATCATAGTTCAGAAGAATGTTCGAAAGTCTTTGTTTAAAAAAAGTAAAAGTCTAAATGCTTGTGTTATATTTGATATATTTAGTGTTGAAATGTTCAATCTAAATTATTCGTCTTCTTAATAAACCTCTGTTGTTTTAGTTTCAGTGCAGCTGTTGAGTCAGATCAGTTCCTCTCCAGCTGAGGGAGGTTTTTGTACGACGTTGTATCACTGTGTGAACGGGAAGCTCCAACTCTGCTGACAGTAGTAAAATCCTGAATCTTCAGCCTGAACTCCACTGATGGTCAGAGTGAAGTCAGTCCCAGATCCACTTCCACTAAAACGATCTGGAACTCCAGACTGACGGGTTGTAGCATACCTAATCAGGAGTTTAGGAGCTTCTCCAGGTTTCTGAAGATACCAGTGGAGGGCGTTACTAACACTTGTACTGGTTTTACATCTGAGAGAGACAGTCTGTCCTGGAACAACAGACTGAGATCCAGGAGACTGAGTCAGGATGATTTGTCCTGATGAACCTGGAAAAGATGAAAAAGAGGAGAAGGGTTATTGAGACAAATCCAGCTTGGAGAAAGATGATCAGCATCCAAACAGAAGAGTCTCATTTCTTTAACATGGAGAACAGATGGAAGAAGGTAAATGCTGCTTGTTTCAGTGTTTCTCCATCACAGCAGAACATCATTGTGGTGAACCTGGTTGCATCCTGAAGCAAAGTTTTCAGAAGAGAGTCTCACCCTGAACAAGGAGCCCCAGGGTGGCCAGCAGTAGAATCAGTGACATCATCATTGTGCTGCCGGCGTGTCAGTGGCTCTGAAAGGCCTGGACAGCCACTGATCAACACTGGCCTCTTAACGGCTGGGAGCAGAGAGGCAGGACAGATATGCAAACACACAGAGTCAGTGAACTGTAGCTGTCCTCAACATATCATGCTGTTTCCTCCTCACTGCTGGGACAGCTGCCTCATAAACAGCCTATATTTGTGTCAGAACATGAAAAACTCTATTTCCACATTGTTGGTTCTCTGTGTGACGTGTTGGTTTGCATCCATATAAACTAATATGAAGTGATACCTCATGTTTTTTCAGGTTGTACATATTTGAATAATGTGATGTAGCCATGCTGAAATCAGATCTTGTTCACATGCTGAGAATTATCTGATCAGGAAATGTCCAAATATTTGAAGAGCATTAAGTCAGTGAGCAGGAGCCATTTTCTTGATACCAGTGCTCATGATAAAATAGTGGTGGGAGAACAGACACTCCTTTGTGGCCTTTCAAAAAATGAATACATTTTAAACTGAAAAATAAAGACTTTAACATATTTTGAGCTTCAAGCATTTTTACAAAATCTGACATTATATCAACAGACACAAGTGTCACAAAGCACATTAATTCTTAATCTGCTGTTTACAATGTTTTTAAATAGTATTTTCTTAAGCCTCATTACTGTTAAAATACAAGAAAAATGCTCGTCCAACTTTCAACAATTCAGAGGGAAAACAAACCACAAATCTTATAGGGGACATTAGCATCTCTACAACGTCTTTAACCCATGTCTATGCACACATTGGACACACAGACACTTTATAAAATCAGTCAGTGTGGCAGTAAAACCAGGTGTGAACCTTTTAAATAATAGATGTGCATTAAATAATAGTACAACCACTTTAATGAGATCAAACCTCAGAGGAACATCAAGGCCTCAGTTTGTTAAATCAAAACACTTTCTTTAGTACAACAACTGTCTCTAGTCAAAGACACAAAGGTAAAAGTACATAGGTTAGTAAACCATGCATATAAACTAGGGCTGCAGCCAACGATGATTTTAGGATTCAAAGCTTCTATGTATTATTTCAATGATTCTTCAATGTGTCGTTTAAGAAGCACTTTTGCTTGGCGCCCTCCAGCTACCCGGATCAGTTATGCAGGTTTATAGGTGATAGATGTTTATTCGTCCTTTGGACATTAATAGTGTGTCATACAGCAAACATCAGACCAACAACAGACAGCTGCTTTACAAACACAAACATCACCCAAGTGCTATACAAGTGATTCTAAAGGCTCCTGCAGACTACACAACTTTCTCATCAGCCGATGGCCATGCCGTTCACACAGTTTGCTGTCACATGACGGCAGTCTTGAAGTCGTTGTGGCGTTCACACTATGTGACTGATCGGTGACAGGGGGTCTCACCCACTACGGGAGCTGACAGCGGCTGTGTCGACCGATGCAGGTTTCCAAACCAAGTTTGGAAGAACGTGAAACACATGTGAAATGTGAGGTGAGCGATTCTGCAGATGAAACAGCTGGAGTGAGTTAAAGCTCCCCGACACCCAGTTAAGTCTTGACTGTGAGGTTACAACTCACGGCCCAAAAAGGAGAACAACAAACGCACGTATGCACATTTTCAGCTGAGGACCGCAGCTTACTTTGGCTTCAACTCAACAATCAGTCATGATTTCAGTTAAATGCTAAAGTTGCTGTTACTGTCACCTTGTCTGTGGTCCGCTGGCAGGGCTGCACGAGCTGCTTTCTGATCAGGCGCCGTCGTGCTGTTGCCGGTGCGACATAAAGTTTTGTTTTACGGGGGACGGACGGTAACGTTACAGTGTTTTGGTTTTTCTTTAGCTTGAAATAATCCCACACTTTGGACACTTTATTCTTTGTCCCTCGCAATTTGTTCTCTCTGTCTCCAGTTTGCAAACAGCGCCATTATAATCATGTCATGTTCACAGCTGATGTGCGACAGTAGTAATGTCCGCGCAAAACACTCTGCTGTATAGTTAAATGGATTAAACGAAGCATCGATGCAAAACAATTTTGTCTAAGTATTTTATTATTCGATTTTATCAATTAAATCGATTATTCGTTTCAGCCCTAATCTAAACAATGCATGACAGTCAATCATTTATTAAAAGCTGTTCTAAAACAATCCGTTCTCGCTCCGACTCATCACATATGGACAGATGGTCGTCCATATGTTTTATTTTGAAACTCCAACCGGACATTTATTGTCGCTAACTTTACCGTAAGTTGCATATTTGTTGTCGCTATGCGTTGGTAACTTGACCGCAAAGCCCTAAATGTCAAAAAATTACACAAAAGGGTTACCCAGGGCGTTAAAAGGCGACTCCAAATGGTGTTGTCTAAAAAGATGAGTTTTCATTAGTGACTTGAAAAGAGACACATCAGAACATTTTCAGATGTATATGGGCGATAGTTCCAGAGGGAGAAGGCAGCTATGGAAAAAGATCTATTGTACCAGGTTCGATGCTTGGTCCTGCGTGGCAGAGACAGGAGTTTTGCGTCAGAAGAAAGAAGGTAATGGGAGGGAGTGTGGCGGTGGAGCAGGTCAGTGAAGTTTCAGGGGGCTTGGTTGTGGAGGTGATTGTGAGTGAGGAGACTTTGAATTTGGATCTGTGGGGAGGAGTGGGTATGTAATTTAGTTTATTTCAGTATGTAATTTAGTTTATTTAGAACTTTGAAAGATGTGCTATAGAAAATGCTATAACAGCAGTCAATTCTGTATGTGATGAAGGTGTGAATGAGAGTTTCAAAAGCAGAGAAAGACAGTGATAGATGGATGGAGACAAGCTGTTTTTCCAGGTGGATAAAGGCAGTTCTGGTGATTTGGTTGATGGGGTGCTCAAAGGACTGGTTGCTGTCGAAAATTAGTGCAAGGTTGCGGGTGTGTGGGTAGCGAGACATAGTGCAGTTGTTTATGTAAAGGCAGAAGTTGTGAGTGTTTTTGGTGAATGATTTTGGACCCCTGATGATCAAGTCTGATTTCTGAGTTTGAGAAAGTTGGCTTACATCCATGATTTTATTCCAGAGTGGAGTTGTGAGTGGAGTGAGTTGTATCGGTGACTGATTTATTTGAGAGGTAGAGCTCAACATCATCAGCATAGTGGTGGAAGTGGACACCATGCCTGCGAATGAGGTTACCAAGGGGGAGCCTTGAACATGAGAAAACCAAGCAGGGACAGGGGAGCAGGTGCAATTAGTGGTAGAGATGAACTGTTGTGTTCTGTTAGTGAGATTTCACCTAAGCCAGGAGAGGGTGGCACCAGTGATGTTGAGAGAGGACTCAAGAAGAATGACAGTGTGAGAGAGAAGAATGGTGTAGTTGAGCAGGATGAGTGTGACAGCAGCCAGTTTAAATGACATGATGAGAGCTGAAGGAGGAGTTAATAATTTCTGCGATGGACAAGGAGAGAGCTGGGAGACGGTCCTGAACACGATTCGATGTGGTGGGAACCAGGGTGCAAGTGGTGCTTTTTATTTCTAAGAAGTTAGACAGCTCCATGGAGAAAAAAGGTGATAACTGAGACAGGCTAACGCGACATCTACACTACTATGTTTTAAAAAAAAATAGAAAACAATCTCCGTTATCCATGTATTTTTTGTTCTTTGATTTGGAAAATAGTAACATTTTTTGTTTTATCTGTTTTAAAATCAGAATGGATAAATGTATAAACAGAAAACAAAACAACATGAGTACAAAGCATCTGTGGCGGCAGAAAATGCACTGAGAGTCGTCACAAATCAAATGCAAGTATACTGGGGGAATGTGTGAATGAGTTGCCACCTGGCAACAAACTCTTCCTCTTTAAAATGTTACAAAAGATATTTAAAAGCCTATTTAACTGCTGTTTTAAAATTCTAATATAGAAATCAATTTACTTTATGGTATGTTTATATTTTTTATATTATTATTATTAAAAAAAAATGTTGATGATGTATATGCATGTGTGTAAATGTATATGTGTATATGTACATATTTTCTTTATTTAGTTTGTCATTACTTTATGTAATGAAATGTTTTGGGAGTTTTTTTTTTTCATTTTTGTTTGGGTTTTACTTTTATTATATCTATAGGTGGAGGCGTTAAATAAGCCCATTTGGGGTTTTTTGCCTCTTCCTGCACTTTATATAACTTGTTAATATTTGTTTGTCTTGTTTTTTTTCATGTTAATTATTATTATTGTTTTCATTGTATACATGTATTTTTAATAGTGCAAATACAATAAATCAAATCAAATCAGATTGTTTTGGTTTTGATGGAAGCCACTTGATGAAGACCAGATGAGAGAATTTCATTGTAGTAGTTGACAACATCATAGGGAATCTCAGACAGTGGGGGAGGGAAGGAAGATATTTTACTGACAAGAGAGGCTAAAAGAGCTAAGGAGGATACAGATTTTAGGTTTCTCAAGGAGGGGGACATTGATGGTCACAGTAAATGCCAGGTGGTGAGAGTAATTGAGGTTAAGGATAGAGAGCTTATTTATTGTGAGACCAGTGGAGCAGACCAAGTCCTGGGTGTGACAATGAGAGACATGTCCTGTATGAACTGTGGCCCAGAATCCTTTGTTTCTGAGTGTCAGTGTTTCTGCCACAGAAAACATTTGTTGCATTGCAGATATGGAGCTTCAGTGTCCTGAGATTTCAGTGTGATGTGTGGACGTTGATGTTTGATATATTGTGAATTTGCTTTGTGTCTCTACATCAGTGGAGCTGACTCTGCTGCTGTTGTGGTTTTAATGGTCTGACTGGGCTTCTTCACTGGAACTGTTCTCTTCATCTGAGGAAACTTTCAGCTTATTTGGAGGACTGTTTGAACTTCAGGAGGAAAACTGGTGGAGACACAATGAGCATCAGAAAAGTGAACTGTATCAGTCTTTGCAGTAGCTTCCAGCTGCAGCAGTCAGTTCAGTTTCTGTTCAGTCTGACTGAGGGAGGTTTTTGTACAACGCTTTTTCACTGTGTGAACACAAGCTGACTGTTGATGTTATGATAACTCTGACAGAAGTAAACTGCTGCATCTTCAGCCTGAACTCCACTGATGGTCAGAGTGATTAAACTTCATTCCCTGCTCCACTTCCACTGAATCTGGAGGAGATTCCAGAATATCTGCTTGATGTTTCGTAGATCAGAAGTTTAGGAGCTTCTCCAGTTCTCTGATGGTACCAGGCCAGGTAGTATTTTGAACCATAGTAGAGAGTAAGTTTTGGACTGGCCTTACAGTCAATAGAGACAGTCTGACCCAGCTGCACTGATTTGGCTGCTGGCTGAGTCACAACAAACGTTTGTCCAACAGACCCTGAGGAGAGAGAAGAAACACTGGACATGAGATGGTGAGGTGAAACTCAGCTACACTCCAAATGATTTTCACATGACAGAAAAATGATTTTCCTCACCCTGAGTGAAGCAGAGGAGAGTCCAGATGAGGACGGAGACCAAAGTCATGTTTTTGATGAGGAGGATTTCTGTGGCTTCTGTTGTCATGAAGGACAGCTGTCAGTCATCCAGTGTTCAACTCTCAGGACTATAAACTCTCCCAGAGCACTGGAGCATGGTGCTGCTGATGCAAAGTGGCTCTCTATGGAAATGCTCTGACTGACTCCAACAGGGACTTGGATTACTCTGATGATGCTGCTTCTCAATGGATCAATACGTTTACCAGAGGATTGATTAGGAATGTGTCACTGATCATTTTATGGAGATTTGCTTTGATGACTGCAGAAAGATTTTCTTTTACAACATCTTCTGTCTGCTTTCATTTCATTCTAGAGGGATCAATTTGACTTTCAGACCAATGGAACAATATATACGTAAAATGGGATTAATTCTCAACAACTGTGTCACTGTTTGATAAATATAACATGAAATAGTTCATTCTTTTAAAAACAGGAAGTGTTTTGTTGAGTTTGTTGTGTTCAAAGTCAGAGAGCCGTGTCTCTCTACAGTGAGAGGTTTTGTCACGACGACTCAATCAGTTTGTATCACTGTGGTACACGTTCGGTGGAGGAACCAGACTGGATGTTAACTGTAAGTACTTTTGACTTCTACAGGAACTCAGATTTTATATATATTCTTTTTATATTGAATAAAAACAAGCTTTAGTTAAAGATGTTGGTTGATAGTTGAAATTTAATATTATTGCAGTGACCATTACTTCACTGTGATACAGATAAAATTCTGTCTGATGAAGAAACTCTTTAGTTACACTTAAAATGTTCATTTAGTTTTTAAATTCTTACAGTTTTACTGTTCTTAAAAACTATAGTTGGTTATTAAAGAGGTGTGCCATAGCGGTGTCCCAAGCCAAGCAAGGCCGATGGATGAGGTGGGAAGGTATAGAGAGCAGGAAGATCACATGGTCCGAAGTGTGGAATATGGAGTCTAATATGTTGAGCTTTATTATCAGAGCGACATATGATGTCCTGCCATCTCCAAGCAACCTACATCTCTGGTTTGGAGAGGATCCAGCCTGTCACCAGTGTTCTGCCCCAGCAACACTGAAACACATTTTGGTGGGCTGCAAGATCAGCCTCACGCTAAGGCAGATTCACCTGGCGCCACAACCAAGTGTTGAAGTGCCTGGCTGCTTCACTGGAGAATAAGAGAGTAACTGTCAACGCCATGCCTCTGGATGCACAAACTACCTTCCGACAACCAACATCCTTTGTCCGGAAGGGAGAAGCGGTCGGCTGATCGAGTGCCTCCAGCCTCATGCCCACTGAGCGCAGCCGGGACTGGGAAATGCGGGTGGACTTAAATCAGAGGCTCACCTTCCCACTCGAAATTGCAGCGACCAACCTGCTTCAGATCTGGTCCTTTGGTCCAAATCCTGTCGAAGTGTTTATATAGTGGAGTTGACAGTCCCGTGGGAGGAAGCCGTCGATGAGGCATTTGAAAGGAAGAGGTTGAGGTATGCTGACTTCGCTGCCGAAGCAGAGAACCGGGGTTGGAAGGTAAGTGCGTCCAGTGGAAGCAGGATGCAGGGGTTTTGTAGCTAGTTCCATCACAAGGCTACTAAAGGAGGTTGGTATCAGAGGGCAGGCTCAGCGGAAGACTATCTAAGACCTTGCAACTGCTGCCGAGAGAAGCAGTCACTGGCTGTGGCTGAAGCGGAAGGAGACGGTATGGGCTGCTAAATGACCGAATGAAGCCTCCGGTGCGACACACACCCAGGTCTGATCAGCCTGTGGTGGGCCAGCCTCGGGCGAGGGTGTATTGTGATTAAAGGCCGAAACACCCAATGAGGCCAGGGTGCACAACTGAGGATGTGTTGCATTGGAGGCACCAGGCGGTCATTCCCCAATTCAACCCCACCCAAGAGGACATCTCCAACAACAGCGCTTGCTGAATATCAAGGGATTGTAACATCTAGTCCTAGTAAATATAGTGAATTCTGGTGTGTAACCAGTGACTACTGTGAAAGGGCAGTTGACAACCTGGGAAAGACCTGGTGACAGCTTGAAGAGACTGCTGACAGGAGGGAACAGACCCCGGGGGAGCTGGCATGGACTAGCTACCCATGTCGGCAGGACCCGGTCACAATACAGTGACTCGGATCCACCCAACCATTGCTACGGAAAATTCAAGAGGAAGAATACCCCCGGAGTCTGCGAGAGCGGGGGCGCAAGATGACTCAGCGACAGACCATATGGTAATAGACCTTGGAACGGAAACGACGACGACACAGATAGTCAGCAAGGCAGTTGACGGGGCAACATGGAAAAGTTGCATCTGTGGCTGGAATAAGATCACATCGGAGAAGGGTCTCAAGATCCACCAGGGCAGGAAAAAGTGCCTAAAAGGGTTTACTAAGGGACCCCGCATTGACCATTACTTCCTCAGAGGTAGGGCAAATCAGTCGGATGAAGCCCAGTGGCAGGATACTCACCACAGTCCACAGGGTATCAGCACCCCAGAAGAAGCTCTGTCAAGCACAGCCTTACCAATGGATATGAGCCTAGAACCCAGCCAGTCACAGCCAGCGGTAGAGAAAAAATGGATGGACGAAAGTCGCGAAATTTTGTGGCCCAAATCCTGCCAAAAAGGAGTGGGAAACATCGACACAGACCTTGTCCATCTTCTAGAAGGACTGAAAGGGGGTGTCGAAAGGAAATTGGAGAAGATAGGAGAGATCATCTACAGCTATGGCACAGAGAGATTTGGAGTAAAAAGCAAGGAGCACAGTACTCAGAAGGAACCTGTAGTCCATCCTAGGTCCAGGAGGCAGCAAGAGATTGAGCGACTTGTGAAAGAGAGAAGATGCCTGAGGAAACAATGGAAGAAGGCTACAGAAGTGGAAAAGGAAGGTATTGAGCTGTTACAGGGTGACATTAAGCAGCGCCTGGTAACATTGCGAAGGGCAGAATATTTGAGGAAGCAACGTAAGAAGAAAGAACGTACAAGAACTGCCTTCTATAGAGACCCCTATAAGTTCGCCAAAGACCTCTTTGTCAACGAGAAAACCGGGACTCTCAATGTACCAGTGAGGGAACTGGAGGAGCACCTTAGAGAGACCTACTCCGACAAGCAGAGGCATGTGCCAGCCGTCATCCCAGATGACATGCCACCAATCCAACCACCTGAGCACCAGATGGACACAAGACCCCCAACATGGAGCGAAGTTGAGAATACAGTAAAGCGGGCAAGAGCAGCATCAGCCCCTGGACCCAACGGTATTCCATATAGGCTCTATAAGAACACACCAGGCGTCTTGAAGATCATGTGGAAGTTAATGAAGGTGATATGGGAAAAAGGCGTAATATCGAAGGCTTGGCGAAGGGCAGGAGGGATCTTGATTCCCAAAGAGAAGAACTCCTCAACCATCCACCAATTCCGACAGATCAGTTTACTGAATGTGGAAGGGAAAA
The DNA here is from genome assembly GCA_024633595.2 of Lepomis macrochirus. Lineage (NCBI taxonomy): Eukaryota > Metazoa > Chordata > Actinopteri > Centrarchiformes > Centrarchidae > Lepomis > Lepomis macrochirus. The sequence goes on from JALXJV020000013.1 coordinate 792,467, forward strand.
TTTTCTTCAGTGTTGTGGCACAAAGACTCTCAGCATTTCTGCAAATGAACAAATATGTGGACACCTCAGTGCAGAAAGCAGGGATAAGAGGGTTCTCAGGATGCTTGGAACACGCAAATGTCATCTGGCATCAAGTACAAACGGCCAAGAAGGAAAAGAAAGACTTGCATGTGTCAGGGTTGTGTGTGTGGTGGTAGTAGGACCCAATTGCAGGACACGTGGTGGAGCAGGTATAGTTCACAGTTTATTAAAGCAAAAACAAAAGGCGAGCACACTTACGGCAGAGTGGCTGGAAAAGTCCAAAACAAAGTAATTCCAAAAACAAGATCCAAAACACAGAAATCCAAATAGGGCAGATCCACAGCAGAGACAAGACAGGGCAGAGACAAGGCAGGTATGGAGCAACACAAGACAAACGCATATGCATACCAGTGCATACAAACGCAACAATGACCGGACAAAGACTGAGGGAAACACCAAACATTTAACACCAGGGACTAACGAGCAGGGCGGGAGCACACAGGTGACAGACATGAGACTAACGAGACACAATCAGGCAGGGAGAGAGCAAGGGAGAGAGCAGAGGAAAACAGACACACATGCAAAGGAATCACAGGGGACACACAGGTTACAAATAACCACCAAACTTAGAGTAGACATGGGAAAAACAAAAGCACACAAACCAGGAGTAAACTCTAAATACATGAACAGAAACCCAGAACTAGGATACAGCTAGGACTGAAATGCAGAGCAAAACCTACGAGGCAAGACAGATACTAAGTAAACATAACGATGCAGATGGATAACATAAGGCTACACAGAAAACACAAAGAGTAGGACCCGAACCTAAAGAACTACTGACTAACAAAATGAGATTGGAAACAGACGGAACCAAGTGGGAAACAGAACACTAAACACAGATATAAACTAGATTACTGAACACAGGACAGCAGACAGGAGTGAAACCCAAAAGAACAGACTAAATAACAGATACTGAACAGATCGATTGACAAAAACTCACAGAAGCCTAAACAAACATGGCCGACAGGCAGAACCTGACAGCATGTGGTTTTCTTAGACCTTGCCAATGCATTTGGATCAGTGCCTCATGAGGTGCTGTGGGCAGCCTTCAACTTCTTCCAAGTCCCAGAGAGTATCATAAGGCTGGTCAAAGCCTATTTCCAAGACCTCCAGTTCTGCGTTACAACTCAGGCTAGTACAACTGCCTGGCAGCACTTGGAGATAGGCATAATGGCGGGATGTACCATCTCCCCACTGGCGTTTACCATGGCAATGGAGTAAATAATCGGGCATCGCTGGGTGGTTGGAGGCTAACGCTTGAAGAGCCGGACTGCAGCTTCCTCCAATCAGAGCGCTTATGGATGACATGACTGACCATAACAACGACTAAGGCATGCACCAATCGCCTATTGCACAAACTCCAGGGCAACATCAGATGGGCACGAATGGAGATTAAACCCAGCAAATCCCGCGAGTATCACCATTGTCAAGGGCCAGATTGTAAATGAGAGGTTCCACATCAATGACGAACCGATACCAACTATTCTGGAGAAGCCCATAAAAGCCTTAGGCGGTGGTACAACAAAGAGCTTAAAGATGCTGAACAGGTGGAAAGACTGAAGCAGGATACCATAACTGGCCTAAAGCAGATCAACAGCACTGCTCTCCCAGGGAAGCTGAAGCTCTGGTGCCTTCAGTTTGGGCTGCTCCCCCGCCTTATGTGGCCAATTTCCATCTATGAGGTCACCCTATCCCACGCCAAGTGATTGGAGCGTTTGTTGAATGTGGAGGTGAGAAAGTGGCTTGGGCTACCTAGATGCCTAAGCAGCATAGGCCTGTACGGCAATGGACCCCTCTCTCCCAATTTCAAGCCTTGTGGAGGAATACAAATGTTCTAAAGCAAGGCTCGAAATGACCCTCACAGAATCCCGGGATCCCTTCGTCAGAGGGCTGCTCCCGCCTTAGCCACAGGGAGGAAGTGGAGGCCAGGTACAGCAGTGGAACAGGCAAAGTCCGCATTGAGACACCGGGATATAGTGGGCCAAGTCCAACAAGGCAGAGGGGGTCTAGGGGTGGGAGCAACAACACCCATATGGCAAAAGGCTACTCCAGCTGAACGCCGGCGCTTGGTGGTTGAGGAGGTGCGCCACCAGGAGGAAGTGAGCAGGTGTGCCATAGCGGTGTCCCAAGCCAAGCAAGGCCGATGGATGAGGTGGGAAGGTATAGAGAGCAGGAAGATCACATGGTCCGAAGTGTGGAATATGGAGTCTAATATGTTGAGCTTTATTATCAGAGCGACATATGATGTCCTGCCATCTCCAAGCAACCTACATCTCTGGTTTGGAGAGGATCCAGCCTGTCACCAGTGTTCTGCCCCAGCAACACTGAAACACATTTTGGTGGGCTGCAAGATCAGCCTTACGCAAGGCAGATTCACCTGGCGCCACAACCAAGTGTTGAAGTGCCTGGCTGCTTCACTGGAGAATAAGAGAGTAACTGTCAACGCCATGCCTCTGGATGCACAAACTACCTTCCGACAACCAACATCCTTTGTCCGGGAAGGGGAGAAGCGGTCGGCTGATCGAGTGCCTCCAGCCTCATGCCCACTGAGCGCAGCCCGGGACTGGGAAATGCGGGTGGACTTAAATCAGAGGCTCACCTTCCCACTCGAAATTGCAGCGACCAACCTGCGCCCAGATCTGGTCCTTTGGTCCAAATCCTGTCGAAGTGTTTATATAGTGGAGTTGACAGTCCCGTGGGAGGAAGCCGTCGATGAGGCATTTGAAAGGAAGAGGTTGAGGTATGCTGACTTGGCTGCCGAAGCAGAGAACCGGGGTTGGAAGGTAAAAGTGCGTCCAGTGGAAGTAGGATGCAGGGGTTTTGTAGCTAGTTCCATCACAAGGCTACTAAAGGAGGTTGGTATCAGAGGGCAGGCTCAGCGGAAGACTATCAAAGACCTTGCAACTGCTGCCGAGAGAAGCAGTCACTGGCTGTGGCTGAAGCGGAAGGAGACGGTATGGGCTGCTAAATGACCGAATGAAGCCTCCGGTGCGACACACACCCAGGTCTGATCAGCCTGTGGTGGGCCAGCCTCGGGCGAGGGTGTATTGTGATTAAAGGCCGAAACACCCAATGAGGCCGGGGTGCACAACTGAGGATGTGTTGCATTGGAGGCACCAGGCGGTCATTCCCCAATTCAACCCCACCCAAGAGGACATCTCCAACAACAGCGCTTGCTGAATATCAAGGGATTGTAACATCTAGTCCTAGTAAATATAGTGATTTGTGATTTTGTCTTCAAAAAAAATCATTTATTTAGTGAGTGTTTTATCTGGAAACACTGAACGTGTTTTACTCAGTCTTCCTCCCAGACTGATGAATTTAACGACTTGTCACATCCTCACTATAACCAATGAATATCATAATATCACTGCAGTTAGTTTAATCACATGCTGTGTTGGTAGAATATTTGTTTGATGTGGAAAAAGCATTTGTAGCACTTCAAACTGTTTTCAGTAGTTCAGTCCGTCTGTTGTCGTGGTTCAGTAGTGATGTCTGCGTAAATGAAGAGAGCAAACACACACCGTCTCTGATGAGTTTTGATTTGAGCTGAAAAATCTGAAGAACAAATAAAAGTCTTTAATTGTTGAACTCTGAAGTTTAAGATGTTAATTCAGCTAAAGAAAGAGTTTCCCGCCTGAAACTTTATCGTCATGGTTCAGCAGTGATGCCTGTCTGTTGCCATGGTTACCGAGCTGAGAGAGGGAAGTGAAACACTGAAGACCAGTTTGATCCGGTCTGAGGAAGACCAACAGAACCAGCAGCCTCCTCTGCTGCAACCAACAGGGTGGAGTTTATTTTCTCTGCGTATGAACTTTCTTCATGTTGTCTCTCTGTCTCCTCCTCCAGTGGGTGATGTCCGTCCCACCCTGACGGTGCTGCCCCCTCCAGCGAGGAGCTGCAGCAGGGGAAGGCCACGCTCATGTGCCTGGCCAACAAGGGCTTCCCCTCAGACTGGAGTCTGGCCTGGAAGGTGGACGGCAGCAGCAGCAGCAGCAGCAGCAGCAGCAGCTGGGAGGAGAGCAGGAGCCCGGGGTGCTGCAGAAGGACCGGCCACTACAGCTGGAGCAGCACCCTGAGGCTCTCTGCAGACCAGTGGAGGAAGGTGGGCTCTGTGACCTGTGAGGCCACCCAGGGCTCCCAGACTCCGCTCTCAGAGACACTGAGGAGAGACCAGTGTTCCCAGTCCTGACCTGACTCACTGGGACTCTGCTACTGGTTTTCCTCTGCTCCTGCTCTCACTCTGCACTCTGGAACTGTCTCTCTCTTTTATTTGACATGTTTCAACAGCAAGATTTACTAGCTTGTTGCACTGTTTCAATATTATTTCACTGTTTCCAGATAATAAAGACGTTTTCATCCAATCAGCTGTTTTCTTGTTTATTATGATCAAAGTGACTTAATAAATGTTCTCTTGATGGTGTCAGTGACTGTATTACATCTATAAAAAATGTCATGAATCTCCACGATAATTTCACAAATAATTGGTAATAATGTGTAATGTATGGACATAAATTCCATATGTTAAAGAGTTTTTACACTCTCCCTTTTACATTTTTATTATTTAGTACAAACCAGTGAAATCCATTTTTTACAATCAATTAAAATACCTTCATGACTGTAAAACCTTTTTTGTTATAAATATTTCAGATTTGTCTGTAATAATAAATCTTTGGAACAAAACCAAAGGTAAAATTTCAATGAAAAGTCATCCAATCATCTCTTATTACTGAATTATAGTGATGTTAAAGACTCTCTCTAACATGATAATAGTTTAGGTGTTTCCAAATAATATGCATTCTTTTACAAACACAACTAGTATTAAAAATATTTTATACATCTGAAATAAAAAGTAGTGTATCATCAGCATGGTTACAAAATGAGTGTGATCTTCAAATGTAAAGCTGGAAAAATTTAGATTCGGGTTCCGCTGAAGAGCTCAACCACAAGACAAATGAAAATAATGAAACAGGGAAAGAATCAAATTACTGAATTACAGTCTATAAATCAAGTTTGGTTTCAACCATTTGTTTACCAGAACACTTGTTCACTCTTTTAAAATAAAGGCAGTGGCACAGAAATCTAGTAATAAATACTAAGGATTACTAGATATATTAAACCAGTTGTGTCAGTCGTTTAAGATTCTCTCTAAAACTCTGAAACATTTTTCTGATAACATGGCCGTGTTGCTCTCTGGTTCTGATTTGAGTTTATGGAGGAGGAAGCTGTGGGGAATTTACATCTCCTGTAACATCATTCTTTGCAAAGCTTTTAATGTTCAGCTTTTGAAATCTGTAAATTCAGTCATTTGTTTATTACTGGTCAAGGTGTTGTTGAACTGCATAACATTATTTTGTTTGTAATGATTTGTCTATTTACATACTGGAAGTCAAAATATTAGAAACACCTGAATATAATGCAGTCGACACCACCACTAACTATCACATCAACGCTAAAACATGTAATTGAATTAAACAGCTCTATGACAGTGTTGAACAAACTGAACAAAAGAGGCATCATAAAAGTGGACTTTATGGCAGGACACGCATTTTTAAAAATGTAATAAACTGTACAGGTGTACCTAATAAAGTGGATGCTGTTTTTCTCTGCTTCATCAATAATGTCAAATGTTTTGGGTTACAGTGTGCGGTGGGATGGCGCAATAGTTAAGACGGCTGATGTTTGGTGTGAGAGACCCGAGTTCAATCCCCCCACTGTGACCGATTCACGATTGTGTCCTTGAGCAAGACACTTAACCCCTCGTTGCTCCAGAGGCGTGCGACCTCTGACATGTATAGCAATTGTAAGTCGCTTTGGATTAAAGCATCAGCTAAATAAATAAATGTAAAGAGTACATGACTGTTTCAAAGGGTTTTAGTTGCAGATTTTTATTTCTTTAATGTGTTTAAAGTCTTAGTATGTTTCCATGTTACTATTTAAACTACTGTATTTATCCTTCAGTCTTAAGTTTATGTTTATGAATTGTTGATTCTTCTTGACTGATGCAGTATTCTCAGTGAGGTTCAAGAAACAGGTAGCTTTAACAAATCAGTTGTTTCTCCAGGATAAAAGATTTAGTGTTGTTGTGTCATATTTCCTTATTAAACCATTTTGATCCTGATTGAAACTTTGCTTTAAATTGGAGTTTAAGTAAACTGTAAAAGTGTGATCATGTCTCATGAAGAAGTTTCAAATGTTTAGTTTCAGTGCAGCTGTTGAGTCAGATCAGTTCCTCTGCAGCTGAGGGAGGTTTTTGTACGACGTTGTATCACTGTGTGAACGGTGTGCTGTAACCGTACTGACAGTAGTAAACTCCTGAATCTTCAGTCTGAACTCCACTGATGGTCAGAGTGAAGTCAGTCCCAAATCCACTTCCACTAAAACGATCTGGAACTCCAGACTGACGTGTTGTAGCATAGCTAATCAGGAGTTTAGGAGCTTCTCCAGTTTTCTGAAGGTACCAGTGGAGGTAGTTACCAACATATGTACTGGCTTTACATTTGAGAGAGACAGCCTGTCCTGGAACAACAGACTGAGATCCAGGAGACTGAGTCAGGATGATTTGTCCTGATGAACCTGGAAAAGATGAAAAAGAGGAGAAGGGTTATTGAGACAAATCCAGCTTGGAGAAAGATGATCAGCATCCAAACAGAAGAGTCTCATTTCTTTAACATGGAGAACAGATGGAAGAAGGTAAATGCTGCTTGTTTCAGTGTTTCTCCATCACAGCAGAACATCATTGTGGTGAACCTGGTTGCATCCTGAAGCAAAGTTTTCAGAAGAGAGTCTCACCCTGAACAAGGAGCCCCAGGGTGGCCAGCAGTAGAATCAGTGACATCATCATTGTGCTGCCGGCGTGTCAGTGGCTCTGAAAGGCCTGGACAGCCACTGATCAACACTGGCCTCTTAACGGCTGGGAGCAGAGAGGCAGGACAGATATGCAAACACACAGAGTCAGTGAACTGTAGCTGTCCTCAACATATCATGCTGTTTCCTCCTCACTGCTGGGACAGCTGCCTGTTTGAAACATCCTCATGCAGATTAACAGAATCTCAGAATGCTGTATGGTAAAAGAAAATCAACTTTTTTTAAGTAATGAATTATTTTCCATTTTTAATTAGGTAACATTGCTGGTCCTTTTGTGAAATAAAAAATGTTTTATAAGAGAGATCGAAGCGGGCAGCATGGAAACAGCACTAAGTCAATAACTACAATACAGGCAACATATATAAGCAAAGACAACTGTCACATATGATACAGACAGGAAGGCGAACCTATAAACATAGTGTTAAACAACTTACTTGCTCACCACGACACTGGACCAAACATGATTCTTATTTGATGTCTGGTATTTTACATTAAAATTAAGAAACTGTCAATTTTATCACTTCAGGCAATAAATGCTGCCATTAGTCCAGTAAATTACAGTAAACATCTACATCAACTGCAGAGATATGTTGCCCTCTGTGTCACAGTGTTAAACTGATTCAGACCTGATGTTGTCTCTTGGCAGTTAAAATTTTGGAGTCCCCCAAAGCTCCTTTCTGGGTCCTCTGCTCACTTTATATGCTGGTGTTGCTTAATAGTAGTGAGACTGATGTTTTCTTTATAGCCATGCAGGTTTTAAGAAACTAAAGTTGAAAAATGTTATTTGATTTTGTAGAACTTTGTGCTGAAAAGTGATTGTTGTTAATGTTAAAGTAATTTAAATTCTTCACTTCTTTGGATAACAAAAAAAGAGTGCCACCACACAGATGATCACCAAATGATTTCTGGTGGTTGATAAACCGAACTTTTTTGAAGGTCACAGATTCCTGGCAGTTAATGAAAGACAAAACAAAAGTTATCAGGTTTAGAACAACTTGAAATCTCGGTACTAAATGTCAAACAGTTCAATGACCTGAAGGCACCGTATACTGAACAATGTAATGTCGAAACCTCACTTCATATGGAAGATTTCAGCTCTAAAACATTCAGCATTGTTTTTGATACTTCTTCTGAAGATTGCTTAAGTCGTGCTTCAAAACTGCCTCATCCATCTTCAAAGATCTTTACATTAAATGATGAGTTATAATTTTCCTTTTGTTTGTTCAATATCAGAAAAACTGCCAGATGTTTGTGGATCAGTGTCTGAAACATCTGTCTGTATAAAGTTCAGGAGCTGAATTTATGTATCTTTTATTTTTTGGACTCCTGTGAATTTGTTATTTTCTTTGATCTTCATGATGTTGATTTCATCTCATCTTGATCCGATTCTTGATTGAACAGTTTTTCTACTGTTCCAACAGATTTATAGAGATTTAGCACTATCTCACTTGCTCTGCATAATGCTTTAGTAAACCTTAAAAACACCTTTGCCTGAATGTTTTTTTTATTCATTATAGCTCTGCTTTTGTTTACAGTTGTATCATCCAATCTGGTGTTAGAACTCAGAGGTCTTGGTCTGGGCTACTCTACCTGTAATTAACTACTTGAGCCTGTGACAGAAGGAACAAAATACTTGTCTACAATAAGGCAAAGGAAATCATTGTTGGAAATGGTTGATAGTTTTAGATTTCTTGGTATCTCTGACACCCTCACATGGTGTCTCAACTCCAACTTTATGTTCAGAAGGCTCAGCAGAGGCTGTACTTTCTGAGGTGTCTCGGGAGTTCGTAGTACCAAGACTCTTGTGAAATTACTGTACCATAGTGAGAGTTCCCACATGCTGCCTCACTGTGTGGCAGTGCTGGACTGGTAATCTGGCATACCGCGCAAATGCCCGGTGGGCCGACGCACTTGGAGGGCCTACGGTATAGGTAACACGTTTTTTGGGGGGGTTTTTTGGCCAACAACCGGCCCACAAAGCAGGGACAGCGGCCCATTGGTTCATTTTCCATACTGACACTGGGCTGGCTCATCTAACAGGCTCCACCCTCCCCCTCTGTTTCTTGTGTCAGATGCAGTCAGTGGCTCAGAGTCAGAGATCTGTTTAGGATGGATAAACAAAAGTGCAAGGGCAAGGGTGGTGCGGAGAAGTTGCGGGCAAAAAAAAAAAGTCTAGAGGTTAAAGCCTCAACATGTTCAAAAATAACAGACATGTTTAGTGCCGCAGCTTCAGTTAGGCAAACATAGACATAGAAGGAGAGGTGACTAGCCATGGCGGCGCAGGCGGCTAGAGGAGCAGGTGTCTGACAGTGAAGTCAAGGAGGGACAGAGTGAGCAGGAGAGGGTAATTGAAACAGTAAGCATGGTAGGGAGGCAGTGTTAATCAGAGCGGGTGCAGGAGGACAGTGAATGGGCCTGGCTGGGCCATGTCAAGTATCCCGTTTTGGCCAGGAAAGTCCCGTATTTTACCCTTCTTTCCCGCCGTCCTCCCGTATTAGTATTTCCCCGTAAATCTTCCGTATTTTAACCTGCGTTATTAAAAATAATAATACCCATGCAGCGCAGGGCTGGCTTACGGTGATGCATGTTGGATTTAAAATAAGGTATGCTGGTGTGACGGAAGCCAGCGAAGCTGTGCAGTGAGTAAACCTCACTCCCCGACACACTAAGAGACGCACTGGCAACTGACGTTAGCACCCACAGATTTTAGCCTCCTCGTCAGTGTGTCCGCCTCCCGTACCCGTGGTCGCCGGTTCGAGTCAGGACTGTGCAGTAACCTACGTACTCGGGGTCAGCCGGTTACACTGGTTAGAAACATAGACTGTATATAAAAAGGTTAGAAATCGTGTCCGATTTTAGCCGGCGCTGCAAAACGTCACCAGGACACATGACATTAAAAACTCGCGGGAGCAAGGCCACTGCAGGCGCCGAGTCTGGCGGCCGCAGTTACTCTTCACGCGGCATTTTTCTTTTTGCGCTCTACTCTCATGTAAATGAACCACTCTGGCCCCGCCCACAAATACACTTCATTTTACTCAATCAGTTATCATTCTTGTCTCTCTCTCTCTCTGGATGCCCTCACTTTGTGTAGGTCCTACTCCACTTGCCACTTTTGATCACTGGTCCACTTGAGCACTGGTACAGTGGTCCATGGCACTTAGATCTCAGCTTTGTAGGGTTTTTTGGGAATGGAAGAGTAGATATGCCTATCTACAGGGACCGCAAGGATGGTTTGTACTGGTTGGTTGTGGTGGGCCGATTGTGGTGGGCCGGTCTGAGCAAAAATGCCAGGGCCGTTTTACTGTCCCAGTCCAGCCCTGCTGTGTGGTTTGGCAAATTGTGACTGCTCAGGACTGCAGACTGCTACAAATGACAGTAAAGACAGCTGGAAAAAAGTATTGGCACACAACTGCCAAACCTTCACAACAGTCACACCATTCGCTGCAAAAATGGAGCCCAAACATTTAATCATAGTTTCTTTAAGGAAGAGCTCAGTGTGTAGAGAATTAATTTGAGTCGCAGACATTAAACTACTTCAAAAATGATTATCTTCTATCTGTTGTTGAGGGAAATATAAACTCTAAAATCATTTTCATCATTAGTTTCTCGGACTTTATTGGTTTATAGGACTTACTTACATTAATTTATTTTTATTATTAGGCAAAATTATTGCTGCACATTTTGATCACAGCTGCTTGTTCACTGGTAGCTTATAAAGCTGCTCCCGTGCTGCTGTTATCCCTTTGTTAGAGCCTATTTGGGTTGGGTCTGGCTGAGTTTGGGTCCCCTTTAAGATCAGATCTCTCTTTTTTGGGTATATGTGAATATCATGTTCGGATAGGTTTACCACAGCTCAGAGCACATTGGATCCAACAGTTTGGACCTGTCAAGACATCTACTGCATGTGTTCGCAGTCGCCGCTTCTCATGCTCACAAACAAAATCGCACAACTCCAGCCACTGATCCTGCTGCGATTCTGATCCTGCTGCTTCACTAAGCCGTTTTCCTACCTACTGCACTACCTTGCAGAGTTGTCGACTGGCTACTTCCAAACCTTGGCTTTACTCTGATGATCCTAAATTTGCCAAACGCTGTAATTACCACTGATGACAGCTTGATCCTCCACAGTAGTCTCTGTTGAGGCTTGGCTGTGTCTCTCCGGTGGATGGTCTGTGGCTTGTAAGCTAACGCCGGCAAGCGTTGACAAGCTAGCGATCTCCTCCGACATCATGGCTTTCCTACGATACTCTGCTTTGGAACTCAGGAATCTCACCTCACACATCGTACCGAGTAACGTCTGCCTTGAGGTGATTAAATCTCTCCATCTCTTACGTCGCCCCCGCTATGTGCACAGGGCTGCCCGACATAAGTTTGTTTACATGGACACATCTCCGGCTTATCCTGCTATTCGGTGCATCACTACTCAGCGACGACGTCATCAGAGTGAGCCGCGCCTACATTCATTTAACCTACGGCCCTTGGAACAGGCTGACGATGTCATCCCCCATGCCAGTACATCTGTCCATAAGTTGGCCTCATTTATGCTTCTGAACACTCACTAAATAATGCTCACTAAATAATAAAGCTCCACTCATACAGGACATCATAACTGACAGGAAACTGGATTTCCTGTGTCTGACTGAAACTTGGCAGAACCAAATGGACTTTTTTGCACTTAACCAAGCTACCCCCCAAGGCTATAGTTACATTCAAAAGTCCCGTAGTTCTGGACGTGGTGGGGGACTGGCTGTTATACATCATACAGATATCCAGATAAAAGAATTTCCAGTACACGCCTCTTCATTTGAGTGCATTCACCTTGCTCTGTCTGGGCCTCTGCAGCTACAGGTGGTCCTTGTCTATCGCCCGCCTAAGTCATCTGCTAGCTTCCTGCCTGAGCTTTCTGACCTTCTTGCTCTGATTTGCCCCTCCTCTCCAGCTACCATCCTACTAGGTGACTTTAACATCCATGTTGATTCCAGAGATGCTTATGCTGCAGAATTTTTGTCACTACTGGACTGCTTTAATTTTACACAGCATGTTAATGGCCCTACTCATGCTAAAGGTCATACACTGGACCTGGTTTGCTCTACAGGTATAACTCCCACCCAGCTACAAACTCTTGACCTGGCTATTTCTGATCACCTTGCCGTCACCTTCTCTGTTTCTGCGCACTCACGCAGGAAATGTGTTACAAGGACCATTGCATATCGTAAAATCAAACAAGTGTGCGCATCGAAACCATCCTATACCCTTGCAGGCCATCTTACCAGCGATCCCCGAAACTGCACAGTTGATGACTTGGTGAATCATTACAACCTAGCTCTGTCACGTAGCTTGGACTCTGTAGCCCCCCTCATCACTCGATCTGTCTCCTTCTCCTGTCCCGCTCCCTGGTTCATTGCTGAACTCCACCTCATGAAGGCCACAGGGCGGAGGCTGGAGAGATACTATAAAAAATCTGGCCTCACTGTCCACCGGCAAGCCTACAACGACCATGTTAAGAGCTACAAAAATGCTCTGTCCTGTGCAAAAACTAACTACTACTCGACACTCATTGGCAACCAACAAAATCAACCTAAACAGCTTTTTTCCAATATCAACCGCCTACTCTGCCCACCTGACCCTCCTCAACCATCTGACGCTGCTGGCCTGTGCTCCAGGTTCCTGGAACATTTCCAAAAAAAAGGTTGAAACCATCCACCAGCAATTGCAACTGTCCAGCTCCTCCCACCCAACGACACCGTTGCTGGACATAAACTCTTCAACTGTCTCCACATCGCAGGACTGCCTCTCCTCTATCTCCCCGCTTAATACAGCTCAAGTTCTTGAGCTAGTATCAAAAGCTAAAGCCTCAACCAGTAAACAGATCCAATGCCGACTGCCTTGGTCAAGTCATGTCTTCCAACTCTATGTCCCACACTGGTCAACATCATCAACACCTCGCTGTCTTATGGGGTGGTCCCCACCAGCTTTAAAACTGCGGCGGTGATCCCTACACTCAAAAAACCTGGCCTGGACCCAGATGATCCAAATCACTACCGTCCAATCTCCAACCTACCTTTTACATGCAAGTTATTGGAAAGAGCTGTGGCAGCCCAACTCAACCATCATATGCTACATCACAACCTCTACGAGCCATTTCAATCTGGCTTCCGGACACATCATAGCACAGAAACTGCCCTCATCAAAATCACAAATGACCTTCTCATGGCAGCTGACTCTGGCCATGTCAGCATCTTAATTCTCCTCGACCTCTCTGCAGCCTTCGACACAGTCTCCCACTCCATTCTTCTAGCTCGCCTCTCCCGAACTCATTGGCCTCACTGGTACTGTGTATTCTTGGTTTCAATCCTATCTCACCAACAGGCAACAATTCATCAGCTTTAAGGGCACCCGCTGTGAATTGGGCGCCAATCTCACATGGAGTGCCTTAAGGATCGGTGCTTGGCCCGCTACTATTCAACATCTACATGCTACCCCTTGGGATGATCATCCGGAAACATGGACTCCTCTTCCATTGCTACGCTGATGACACCCAGCTCTACATCAGCACTAAGCCATCTACTCCCCTTCCAACAGGGCCACTTATCAACTGCCTGAAGGACATCAAGAACTGGATGGGCAGTAACCTCCTCAAACTCAATAATGACAAAACAGAACTCATGGTGTTTGCCCCACAGTCACTTCTCAAAAAAGGTTGGTGACATCACATTGGATGTGGATGGCTGCTCTATCTCTGCATCCCCTCAAGTACGCAACCTGGGCGTCATCATGGACTCCACCCTTTCCTTCCAACAGCACATAAAAAACACTACTAAAACTGCCTTTTGTCTCCAGACTAAACAGTGGCTTTCCAATTCTATAGCTGAGACCCTCATCCACTCCTTCATCACCTCCCGACTTGACTACTGCAACGGTATCCTTGTCGGTCTGCCTAGCAAGGCTACTGACAGACTTCAGTATGTCCAGAACTCTGCGGCTAGGATGCTCACCCACACAAAACTTGGACTTCACATCACCCCCATCCTGAAGAAGCTCCACTGGCTGTCCCGGATCAAATATAAAATTCTTCTACTGACATACAAATCTCTCCATGGACTTGCACCTCAGTACCTCACAGATCTGCTCCACCCCTACACTCAGTCACGGCCCCTGCGGTCCTCTGATAAGGACCTGCTTACTGTCCCTAATACCAGGCTCCGGACATTTGGTGACAGAGCCTTCTGTGTCAGTGCACCATCGCTCTGAAAACAAGCTTCCTCTTGCTATTCGCTCTGCCTCCTCAATTATAACCTTTAAAACCCAGCTTAAAACATACCTCTTCACTGAGGTTTATGGGATTTTATCTCCCTTGGCCTCACACCTTCACCCCCACCTCCCGTTTGTTAAGCGTCCTTGGGTTTGTGAAAGGCGCTATATAAGTCAAAGTTATTATTATTAAAACACAATGAGCATCAGAAATCATCTGTGTGTGTGTGTGTGTCCTCAGTGAACTGTATCAGTCTCTGCAGTAGCTTCCAGCTGCAGCAGTCAGTTCAGTTTCTGTTCAGTCTGACTGAGGGAGGTTTTTGTACGACACTTTTTCACTGTGTGAGCACAGACTGACTGTTGATCGACTGATGACCACAACAGTAGTAAACTGCTGCATCTTCAGCCTGAACTCCACTGATGGTCAGAGTGAAGTCAACTCCATTCCCTGCTCCACTTCCACTGAATCTGGAGGAGATTCCAGAAAATCTGTCTGATGTTCTGTAGATCAGAAGTTTAGGAGCTTCTCCAGTTTTCTGTTGGTACCAGGCCAGGTAGTATTGTGAACCAGAGCGGTGAGTTATTGTTGGACTGGCCTTACAGTCAATAGAGACAGTCTGACCCAGCTGCACTGATTTGGCTGCTGGCTGAGTCACGACAGCATTTTGTCCAACAGACCCTGAGGAGAGAGAAGAAACACTGGACATGAGATGGTGAGGTGAAACTCAGCTACACTCCAAATGATTTTCACATGACAGAAAAATGATTTTCCTCACCCTGAGTGAAGCAGAGGAGAGTCCAGATGAGGACGGAGACCAAAGTCATGTTTTTGATGAGGAGGATTTCTGTGGCTTCTGTTGTCATGAAGGACAGCTGTCAGTCATCCAGTGTTCAACTCTCAGGACTATAAACTCTCCCAGAGCACTGGAGCATGGTGCTGCTGATGCAAAGTGGCTCTCTATGGAAATGCTCTGACTGACTCCAACAGGGACTTGGATTACTCTGATGATGCTGCTTCTCAATGGATCAATACGTTTACCAGAGGATTGATTAGGAATGTGTCACTGATCATTTTATGGAGATTTGCTTTGATGACTGCAGAAAGATTTTCTTTACAACATCTTCTGTCTGCTTTCATTTCATTCTAGAGGGATCAATTTGACTTTCAGACCAATGGAACGATATATACGTAAAAATGGGATTAATTCTCAACAACTGTGTCACTGTTTGATAAATATAACATGAAATAGTTCATTCTTTTAAAAAACAGGAAGTGTTTTTGTTGAGTTTGTTGTGTTCAAAGTCAGAGAGCCGTGTCTCTCTACAGTGAGAGGTTTTTGTACGACGACTCAATCAGTTTGTATCACTGTGGTGGACTTTTGGTGGAGGAACCAGACTGGATGTTGGAAGTAAGTTTCTGCACAAATATAAAATATCGTATCATCAGCGAAGGTTTTAATTTCTGTGTCTGAACATTTGTAGTAGATATAAATTTCCTCTGGACTGATCTAAATCACTTTAAAGACTCAATCTTATTGTTTGTTTCTCCTGTTTAACCATGAAGCTGAACTCAAAGCAGCTTTACTGAACTTCTCTTTAAACGTTCCATTTAATTTGTGAAATGTGAACAGCTTGAACTGCAGCAAAGATTAAAGAACAACACTCGTACTCTTTTAAAATTAATCAGCCTTTAATTCTGCATTTTAAACTGTTTAGAAGTTGAGTTAAAATTATTTTGAATAGTGTGAATGATGATAAAAATGTTTCCAAATCTCTGATCTTCTAAAATGTCTCAAATTGTCTTTTAACCTCAGTTTGAAATATTGTTGACAGTTCTCTGATGCTGTTTGTATTTTTAAATCTGTCTGAGGAACAGGTTACCTATGGTCGTCTGTTATTTTGGGCTGATAATGTCCTTTAACAGTGGATCTCATTTTCCCCGTTTTAGACTTTAACAATATATATTTTTTTGTATTTCCAAATTTAAAACCTGATTGTTTTATTTCCAGTGCAGTTTGATATCTTTCAGCTCATATGAGGACTCTTTCTGTGCTGATATGCATGAGAGGTTTCTTAAAGGAAGTGAAACAATGTGTGAGTGAGTGACTGGTGGAGCAGAAACCAGCTGTGTGGTCCCCGTCCTCTAAGCTGATTGGTTCTTCTCCTAGGTGATGTCCGTCCCACCCTGACGGTGCTGCCCCCCTCCAGCGAGGAGCTGCAGCAGGGGAAGGCCACGCTCATGTGCCTGGCCAACAAGGGCTTCCCCTCAGACTGGAGTCTGGCCTGGAAGGTGGACGGCAGCAGCAGCAGCTGGGAGGAGAGCAGGAGCCCCGGGGTGCTGCAGAAGGACGGCCACTACAGCTGGAGCAGCACCCTGAGGCTCTCTGCAGACCAGTGGAGGAAGGTGGGCTCTGTGACCTGTGAGGCCACCCAGGGCTCCCAGACTCCGCTCTCAGAGACACTGAGGAGAGACCAGTGTTCCCAGTCCTGACCTGACTCACTGGGACTCTGCTACTGGTTTTCCTCTGCTCCTGCTCTCATTCTGCACTCTGGAACTGTCTCTCTCTTTTATTTGACATGTTTCAACAGCAAGATTTACTAGCTTGTTGCACTGTTTCAATATTATTTCACTGTTTCCAGATAATAAAGACGTTTTCATCCAATCAGCTGTTTTCATGTTTATTATAATCAAAGTGTCTTAATAAATGTTCTCTTTATGGTGTCAGTGACTGTTTTACATCCAGGGAAACATATGATAATTTCTCTCCAGTAACTTTAGAAAGAATGAGTCACATTACACAATGTGTAATCAATCATTAAAATATATTTTACTACCGAAGTGACTTAATGGTAATGGCTGATATTTGAATAAAACTACAAAAATCTTTAAAATAATTAGAAAATCTGAAATAAAACGAACCATATCATCAGCATAGAAAGAAATAAAATGATTGCAGTCCGCTATTCTAACTAGGAATAATTAACTGATTGCTGCTGCTGAAGCAACATTAAGACAAATAAAAAAATTCAAAAGTAAAACAATCAAATAAACTTACACCATCAATCCTCAATGGATCAATTATAAAATTAATTGGTTTGCTGGAATCCAAAACACAAGTTATAAATATATGTAATAGATATGATTAGTAATTTTACAACATGAACTAGATTAGATTTTCCCAAAATTAAATTTTATAAATCATTCCAACAATGTGTTTTTGTTTCTTGATAACACATAACTGATAACATATAAAATTAAATAAATATTTGCAATTTGAGTGTTCATGTGTGATCACTTTTAAAAGATTTATTATGAAATCATAGTTCAGAATATCGAGTTCAGAAGAATGTTTGAAAGTTCTTTGTTTAAAAAAAGTAAAAGTGTAAATGCTTGTGTTATATTTGATATATTTAGTGTTGAAATGTTCAATCTAAATTATTCGTCTTCTTAATAAACCTCTGTTGTTTTAGTTTCAGTGCAGCTGTTGAGTCAGATCAGTTCCTCTCCAGCTGAGGGAGGTTTTTGTACGACGTTGTATCACTGTGTGAACGAGTTGTCACCCTGCTGACAGTGGTAAACTCCTGAATCTTCAGCCTGAACTCCACTGATGGTCAGAGTGAAGTCAGTCCCAGATCCACTTCCACTAAAACGATCTGAAACTCCAGACTGACGGGTTGTAGCTAGATAAATCAGGAGTTTAGGAGCTTCTCCAGGTTTCTGAAGGTACCACTGGAGCCAGCTAACACTTGTACTGGTTTTACATTTGAGAGAGACAGCCTGTCCTGGAACAACAGACTGAGATCCAGGAGACTGAGTCACAGTGATTTGTCCTGATGAACCTGGAAAAGATGAAAAAGAGGAGAAGGGTTATTGAGACAAATCCAGCTTGGAGAAAGATGATCAGCATCCAAACAGAAGAGTCTCATTTCTTTAACATGGAGAACAGATGGAAGAAGGTAAATGCTGCTTGTTTCAGTGTTTCTCCATCACAGCAGAACATCATTGTGGTGAACCTGGTTGCATCCTGAAGCAAAGTTTTCAGAAGAGAGTCTCACCCTGAACAAGGAGCCCCAGGGTGGCCAGCAGTAGAATCAGTGACATCATCATTGTGCTGCCGGCGTGTCAGTGGCTCTGAAAGGCCTGGACAGCCACTGATCAACACTGGCCTCTTAACGGCTGGGAGCAGAGAGGCAGGACAGATATGCAAACACACAGAGTCAGTGAACTGTAGCTGTCCTCAACATATCATGCTGTTTCCTCCTCACTGCTGGGACAGCTGCCTGTTTAAAACATGCAGATTAACACAAACTCAGAATCTAAACTCTCTTTTCTCTCCTTCTGCCTCTGAGGATCATATTCAGCTTTGCTTTCCAGGTGTCAGCTGTGTTTAGTTGTACTAAATTTAGTGTTTTGGAAGACTTTCTCTCAAACAGTAAATTCTACCTCTTATTTTACCTCAGAATGTCATTTTCACTCTGCTGATCTTCATCCCTTCTGAACAACATGAAATATATTAAGGAGTGAGCTCTTATTTAAACGACTGATTGTCTCTGAGTGATATTAGACTCCCAAAGATGTCTCTTCATTTCTAATCAATCTCTGTTCAATCTGGATCTATATTAACACCTCCACACCTCCATCACTGAAAAAGTTTCAGGTGGAAGAAAAAGGAAACTGGTGGATTTATTCTGAAATTAACTCTCTCCATTAGATTTACAGATCCTCAGAATCAATGCAATCCAAACCAGAACTCAATCTAACTAATAACTAAAAAAACTCACATTTTTTGCTTTCTCAGCACATCACAGGGTTGGCTGCTGATCAAGAGGTGGAGCTCTGGCCTGTATTATGAAGCGAGGTAACTGGCTTATCCAGGCGACTTCAGGTGTAACTTCCCGATTAGCCCGTACTACAAAAGGTGGATAGGTGTTAACCATGTCTGTTGGCAGATCTTATGCCGCATCTCTAAACTGCTCCAAGCAGGTTTTGTTCATGGTTAACTTGAGGTTACTTTGTATATGTGGACTACACACCACATCTGTACTCAGTGTTTATGATGAGAAGTAGGATATTAATACACACCACTTAAATATGTTTAGATTTCATCCTGACTTGTTCCACTGTGATTGTAGCTGAAATAATGTTATTCTTAAATCTTAAAAACTTTTGAGTTTACGTATCGTCTGCATATCGATGTGTCCATGGTTAAGAGACTGAAACCCAATTTGCTGCTGAAGGATGTGCCATCAGTGTCTGAATGTGGTGTAGTGTAAAGTGCCTTGGGTGGTCAGAAGACTAGAAAGGTTCTGCACAGAACAGTTTACCAACCATTTACTATCATTTTCTGCCAGCCAATCACAAGCAGTGTTTTGTTCATATGTTTAGTGAATGTTATAGTCCACAAAGAAACAGGTTACACAGATATCAATGACCCCATAAACACACACTAGTTGACATGTAACTATAATGACCAGCAGACCTGTTGACCCAGTGCTAGGAGAGCTCACCATCAGTATAATAGGGGCAAGTTCATCACACACAGGATGAGCACTAAGCCGGACCCTGAGAACAGAACAACACCAGGAAAAGAAAACCACCAAGGCAGCGACTCACTTCCTGCAAACTAAACAAAACACCTTTAAGTTGTTGTCTTTATATTATTTTGTAAATGGTTCAGCTCAGCTGCCCCCCCGTCACACAGGCCCAACACCCTCCCTGCCGCCTCAGCTGCTCCCCTCTCACACCTCCTCAGTGATCAGGACTGATATCACACATGGTGCCACCCCACACTGTCAGCCTGAGCCTGGAAAAGGTCGCACTGCTGTGGAAAACATCCTGCCTGGTTCCGGGAGCCAAAGAAGTCTTCTCCATCTGCCCTCAATGACTACAGAGCAGATGCCTTAACATCTCACATCATGAAGGTTCTGGAGAGACTGGTTCTGGCCCATCTGACACCTCAGGTGACCACCTCCATTGACCCACTGCAGTTTGCCTACCGCCCTGAGGTTGGTGTGGAGGATTCTAGCGTCTACCTGCTTCAGCTCACTCACACGTGGATAAAGCTGGAGGCATTGTGAGGATCATGTTCTTTGATTTCTCCAGTGCTTTTAACACCATCCAGCCTTTACTGCTGTGGGAGAAGCTCCAGAAGATGCAGGCGGACACCTCCACAACTTCCTGGATTATTGTCTACTGACAGACAGACCACAGTTTGTACTCTCACCATTTCTCTTCACACTGTACACCTCGGACTTCCAGCACAACTCAGAGTCCTGTCATCTCCAGAAATACTCGGATGATTCTGCAGTTGTTGGGTGTATCAGCGGTGGAGATGAGACTGTGTACAGGGATCTGGTTGACCGCTTTGTGTTGTGGTGTGGGAGCAACCACATCCTCCTAAATGTGACAAAGACGAAGGACATGGTAGTGGACTTTAGGAGGACCAGGACAACAACACTGAACACCATTCACCTTCTGGGAGAGGAGGGGGAGGAGGTGGAGAACTTCAAATACCTGGGTGTACACCTTGACAACAGACTGGGATGGAAATACAACACTGAGGCCATCTTCAAGAAGGGCCAGAGCAGACTCTACTTCTTGAGGAAGCTTAGGTCGAAAGCGCAATTTTCTTTGCAGCCATCTGCTGGGGCTGCAGCATCAGAGCCAGTGACAGCAAGAGACTGAACAAGCTAATAAAGAAGGCTTGCTCCTGTGCTGGGGTCTGCTCTGGATCTACTGGAGTTGGTTGTGGAGAGACGAATGTTACACAAACTGTTTAACATCATGGACAAAACTTCATATCCGCTGCACAACCTGCTGGTCGGGCGGCAGAGTGCATTCAGCTGGAGACTCCTACAACTCGGCTGTAGCAAGGACCGTTACAGGAAGTCATTTCTACCCACTGCCATTACAATAAACAACAACTCTCCTCTGTGCAGGGAGAGCAAGCTGAAGGACACGTGAATGTTAAGGACATTATACTACAGTTAATGCAAGTGAAGATCAGACAGCATGGGGATTGCACAGGTGTGCCTTCGGCTGGCCACAATAAAAGGCCACTTGAAAATGTTATCTGGGTGTGGTGCTCGAGTTCCTTCACTGGTTGTCCAACTATCTACACACCTGTGATCACCTGGCACCTGAGACACATTCCAGCAATCAAGCTCTGCAGCACTTTAACTCGGATCCTTGTTGTCTCTTCTCTCATGTGGTACTCATGCTACGGTCTAACCTCAGAATCCTGTGGTTTGCAATTTAATATCTGATTTTTGGCTGAAGAGCTAAACGTAATGAACACTTCATTGTTCATCGCTGCTGGGTTTTTGTTTAAACCTCCACCTGCTGATGTTGAACCTTCAGGTTCTGTTTTTCCTTATGAACTATTAAAGACCCCCAAATCTATTGATACTGAAATCTTTGTGTTCCTGATGGTCATTTAGTCTGTTGATGGTTTCAGATGAACTGATGGATCAAACTCTAGTCCACATTTTCAGCTGTTCTCATCGTACAATTCCTGTCCTTCAGGTTCAGAAAGAATCTCCTTTGGTCAAACAGTGCGTAAGTACAAAAAAGGCTGCAAACATGCGCACGCCACTTCACAAGCAAAGGTTGTGATCTACAAAAAAAATTGCCAGGAGAATGTGCAGCCCTGTAAGAAAAAGTGACTCACATGGCAGCCGGATAAAACTGTTTGAAATGAATAGGCATACTATTGTGTGAAATAAATGGAAATATTAGCAAAACTTGCTTTTGCATATAATGTTTCACTGACCATTTATAGGACGTTTGGAGGGTCGGTCATGGAGCTCCATCACATGCGCCATATTTCAAGATGATTGTGATTTATAAAGGAAACTTGATAATTTTCAAAGTGTGAATATTTTTTGGCTTTTGGGTGTACGTACACTGTTAGTGAGGATTCTACAAACAGTTGTTTTTATAACTGAGACCCCTGGACTCTTTGAAATGTGCCTAAACCATGGAGTCGCTGAGGCTTCATTAAAGTAGGTGCTGTACTGAGCTCAGCCTCATTACGAGTTACAACAGATCAGAGTAAAGACCTGCTGCTGCAGTATGTTGGTGTTCTGACATGAAGCTTTGAAAACATTTCTTACAGACAGTGTACAGTGTTTCTGCTGATGATGGAAAACCTAAAGTGAATTAATAAGGAAATGATTAAATTGTCTCCCCTGCAGCTGCTACTTTGACTGATGCTGTTGGATCTTTAAGAGACTTTTAAAACTTATTCAGGACTTGTAAATGACAGAAACTGGAAGTTTGTTTTTTGTTCAGCTCGTGCTGTCAGACTCTAAACACACATTTTAAGTGATGGGAAATATCTTGTAGAAACGTTGCTCTGAATTTTGAGCCAAATAAAGAAAACAAACTCTGATTGCTTACGGTGATGTTTCCTCGCAGATTTTTTTCATAAATATGAGGATTTTTTGTTCAGAATTAGCATTTTGTAAATGAACCACAGAAGGAGTCACCTTTTTGTAGGAAGAATTTCTGTTTTTATCCGAACCTGCAAAAATGGTTTTAGACAAAAACAGAAGGTTTTCATTAGTCAGTGCTGACATTAATGTTTGTTAAATCTGAAATGTGTGTGTCCTCAGTGAACTGTATCAGTCTCTGCAGTAGCTTCCAGCTGCAGCAGTCAGTTCAGTTTCTGTTCAGTCTGACTGAGGGAGGTTTTTGTACGACGCTTTTTCACTGTGTGAACAGAAGCTGACTGTTGATATTGTGTTCACTCTGACAGTAATAAACTGCTGCATCTTCAGCCTGAACTCCACTGATGGTCAGAGTGAAGTCAGAGTTTGATCCACTGCCTGTAAAACGACCAGGAATCCCTGATTCTCTTTCACTGGTGAAGCTTATTAGTAGTTTAGAAGCTTGGCTGGCTTTCATTTGGTACCAGTGCAAATAGTGTTTTCCGTTCCAAGAACCGAAAAATACCTTTGGACTGACCCTACAACTGATGGAGACGGAGGCTCCC
Organism: Lepomis macrochirus; assembly: GCA_024633595.2. NCBI lineage: Eukaryota > Metazoa > Chordata > Actinopteri > Centrarchiformes > Centrarchidae > Lepomis > Lepomis macrochirus. The sequence goes on from JALXJV020000013.1 coordinate 815,662, forward strand.
AGAGCAGAGCTCACTGCTCCAGGCTGAGTCACTGTGACCTGGCCTCTGGACTCTGAGGATACAGAGACAAACACATAAAGCAGCGTCATGGTTTTGTGGGCTTCATTTCAGAGGGACGGATGTTCATAGAGGAGAGGAGTTTGATTCTCTGGACTTTACCTGTGAAGCAGCAGCAGAGGAGAGTCCAGATGAGGACGGAGACCAAAGTCATGTTTTTGATGAGGAGGATTTCTGTGGCTTCTGTTGTCATGAAGGACAGCTGTCAGTCATCCAGTGTTCAACTCTCAGGACTATAAACTCTCCCAGAGCACTGGAGCATGGTGCTGCTGATGCAAAGCGGCTCTCTATGGAAATGCTCTGACTGACTCCAACAGGGAGTTGGATTACTCTGATGATGCTGCTTCTCAATGGATCAATACGTTTACCAGAGGATTGATTAGGAATGTGTCACTGATCATTTTTATGGAGATTTGCTTTGATGACTGCAGAAAGATTTTCTTTTACAACATCTTCTGTCTGCTTTCATTTCATTCTAGAGGGATCAATTTGACTTTCAGACCAATGGAACAATATATACGTAAAAATGGGATTAATTCTCAACAACTGTGTCACTGTTTGATAAATATAACATGAAATAGTTCATTCTTTTAAAAACAGGAAGTGTTTTTGTTGAGTTTGTTGTGTTCAAAGTCAGAGAGCCGTGTCTCTCTACAGTGAGAGGTTTTTGTACGACGACTCAATCAGTTTGTATCACTGTGGTACACGTTCGGTGGAGGAACCAGACTGGATGTTAACTGTAAGTACTTTTGACTTCTACAGGAACTCAGATTTTATATATATTCATTTTATATTGAATAAAAACAAGCTTTAGTTAAAGATGTTGGTTGATAGTTGAAATTTAATATTATTGCAGTGACCATTACTTCACTGTGATACAGATAAAATTCTGTCTGATGAAGAAACTCTTTAGTTACACTTAAAATGTTCATTTAGTTTTTAAATTCTTACAATTTTACTGTTCTTAAAAACTATAGTTGGTTATTAAAGAAACTATTTTGATTTGTGATTTTGTCTTCAAAAAAATCTATAATTTATTCAGTGAGTGTTTTATCTGGAAACACTGAATGTGTTTTACTCAGTCTTCCTCCCAGACTGATGAATTTAACGACATGTCACATCCTCACTATAACCAATGAATATCATAATATCACTGCAGTTAGTTTAATCACATGCTGTGTTGGTAGAATATTTGTTTGATGTGGAAAAAGCATTTGTAGCACTTCAAACTGTTTTCAGTAGTTCAGTCCGTCTGTTGTTGTGGTTCAGTAGTGATGTCTGCGTAAATGAAGAGAGCAAACACACACCGTCTCTGATGAGTTTTGATTTGAGCTGAAAAATCTGAAGAACAAATAAAAGTCTTTAATTGTTGAACTCTGAAGTTTAAGATGTTAATTCAGCTAAAGAAAGAGTTTCCCGCCTGAAACTTGATCTTCATGGTTCAGCAGTGATGCCTGTCTGTTGCCATGGTTACTGAGCTGAGAGAGGGAAGTGAAACACTGAAGACCAGTTTGATCCGGTCTGAGGAAGACCAACAGAACCAGCAGCCTCCTCTGCTGCAACCAACAGGGTGGAGTTTATTTTCTCTGTGTATGAACTTTCTTCATGTTGTCTCTCTGTCTCCTCCTCCAGTGGGTGATGTCCGTCCCACCCTGACGGTGCTGCCCCCCTCCAGTGAGGAGCTGCAGCAGGGGAAGGCCACGCTCATGTGCCTGGCCAACAAGGGCTTCCCCTCAGACTGGAGTCTGGCCTGGAAGGTGGACAGCAGCAGCAGCAGCAGCAGCAGCAGCAGCAGCTGGGAGGAGAGCAGGAGCCCCGGGTGCTGCAGAAGGATGGCCACTACAGCTGGAGCAGCACCCTGAGGCTCTCTGCAGACCAGTGGAGGAAGGTGGGCTCTGTGACCTGTGAGGCCACCCAGGGCTCCCAGACTCCGCTCTCAGAGACACTGAGGAGAGACCAGTGTTCCCAGTCCTGACCTGACTCACTGGGACTCTGCTACTGGTTTTCCTCTGCTCCTGCTCTCACTCTGCACTCTGGAACTGTCTCTCTCTTTTATTTGACATGTTTCAACAGCAAGATTTACTAGCTTGTTGCACTGTTTCAATATTATTTCACTGTTTCCAGATAATAAAGACGTTTTCATCCAATCAGCTGTTTTCATGTTTATTATTATCAAAGTGTCTTAATAAATGTTTTCTTCATGGTGTCAGTGACTGTATTACATCCAGAGAAACAGTTTAACGTCATAATATATTTCTATAGTTTCAGAATATTCAGAGTTTACAAACTCAGACCAAACTCCTCATTATGTTTTGGTTACTACAAAACAGTGATGGTAGAAGAAGTCCATAATTTTTCATTCATTATGAATGCATTAATGAATACTGTTGTCATTACAGATTACTCTGCAGTAATAAACCTTTGGAACAAACCCATGGTAGGTACATTTGAAAATCTGACTTAATGTTCAATTCAATTCAATTTTATTTATATAGCGCCAAATCACAACAACAGTTATCTCACAGCGCTTTTCATAAAGAGCAGGTCTAGACCGAACTCTGAAGTTATTTACAGAAGCCCAACAATTCCCACCAAGAGCAGCACTAGGCGACACAGGCAAGGAAAAACTTCCTTAAGAGGCCGAAACCTCGAGCAGAACCATGGCTCAGGGTGGGCGGCCATCTGCCTCGACCGGTTGGGGGTGAGGGGGAGAGAGAGAGAGAGAGCAGAGGGAGGCAACCTACACAGTATACACATAGAGGTACAGACAGTAAAGGTAATGTTGCTATAGACTGAATGAAAATGGTACAGATATTTATAGTAATGTTAATGATAATAATAATAACAGTAATAATAGCAATAGGACTAGTAACAGCAGTTGCAACTGTAGCAGAGGGCGTCGAAAGCAGGAACACGGGGCAGCAGGAGACTCCCAACCACAGATCCAGACTCCACAGCTCCAGAGCCAGCAACACCGCAGGGAAGCGACAGGAGGGGAAGCACACGACCACCGGAAAGGGAAGAAGTCGAGTTAGTAACATGCATTAATGGGATGAGGTTGCACTCAGAGAGAAAGAGAGAAGAGGAGAGAGGAGCTCAGTGCATCATGGGAAATCCCCCGACAGTCTAGCCTATAGCAGCATAATTAAGGGATGGTTCAGGACTCACCCGAGCCAGCCCTAACTATAAGCTTTATCAAAAAGGAAAGTCTTAAGCCTACTCTTAAATGTAGAGACGGTGTCTGCCTCCCGAACCCAAACTGGAACCTGGTTCCACAGGAGAGGAGCCTGATAGCTGAACGCTCTGGCTCCCATTCTACTTTTGGATGTTAATGACTGTAATGTTTTTATTGCTTGGGTGAATCCAAGAACATTATTATAAGAATAAAATATTTTTAAAAAATAAAATACAAAGCACAACATTAGTGTAATCTGCTTTTCTAACCAGGAGCTGATTCTGCTGAAGAGCCACAAAGAAAAATAAAAGATGAGAAAAGGAAAGAATTCAAATGTTACTGATATACTTACGCCATAAACCCTTTTAGAAATCAATCATTAAATGCATTTTTGTTTTTGGGATAAAAAACACAGAGAATAACTGAAACATGTCATAGACATTATTATTAATGTGACAACATGAACAAATTTAGATGTTGAGATTAAATGTATTTTAAATCAGCAATGTGTTTGATCAAGTTTGTATGAAAAAATGTAAGAAATGGAAAATGTGTTTATTTTAGTTCATAGATTCAACTTATCAAAGTTATTGATGTGATTTAAATGACTGCACTGATGAATGAAACTGTTTTAAAAGAATATTAAAAGTTTAACTGTTTGGATTAAATTGTAAATATTTTTTCTGCTCTGTTGTTTTAGTTTCAGTGCAGCTGTTGAGTCAGATCAGTTCCTCTGCAGCTGAGGGAGGTTTTTGTACGACGTTGTTTCACTGTGTGAACGGGAAGCTGTTACTCTGCTGACAGTAGTAAACTCCTGAATCTTCAGCCTGAACTCCACTGATGGTCAGAGTGAAGTCAGACCCAGATCCACTTCCAGTAAACCGATGTGGAACTCCAGAGTGACGGTTTGTAGCAAAATAAATCAGGAGTTTAGGAGCTTGTCCAGGTTTCTGAAGGTACCAGTGGAGGTAGCTGTCAGCATAAGAATTAGTAACACTTGTACTGGTTTTACATCTGAGAGAGACAGCCTGTCCTGGAACAACAGACTGAGATCCAGGAGACTGAGTCAGGATGATTTGTCCTGATGAACCTGGAAAAGATGAAAAGGAGGAGAAGGGTTATTGAGACAAATCCAGCTTGGAGAAAGATGATCAGCATCCAAACAGAAGAGTCTCATTTCTTTAACATGGAGAACAGATGGAAGAAGGTAAATGCTGCTTGTTTCAGTGTTTCTCCATCACAGCAGAACATCATTGTGGTGAACCTGGTTGCATCCTGAAGCAAAGTTTTCAGAAGAGAGTCTCACCCTGAACAAGGAGCCCCAGGGTGGCCAGCAGTAGAATCAGTGACATCATCATTGTGCGGCCGGCGTGTCAGTGGCTCTGAAAGGCCTGGACAGCCACTGATCAACACTGGCCTCTTAACGGCTGGGAGCAGAGAGGCAGGACAGATATGCAAACACACAGAGTCAGTGAACTGTAGCTGTCCTCAACATATCATGCTGTTTCCTCCTCACTGCTGGGACAGCTGGCTCACAAACAGGCTATATTTGTGTCAGAACATGAAAAAACTATTTCCACGCTATGTTGGTTCCCTGTGTGACGTGTTGGGCTGCATCCATATAAAGTGATATGAAGTGATACGTCAGGTTTTTATTTTGTGTATATATTATATTTTAAATAGTTTGATGTAGAAGTGCTGATGTAATTAATTGAGTGTTTTGTTGAATCAGGTGGTTTATAAATAGACAATCTTGGTCTCATGCTGAGTATTACCTGATGAAGACATAATGTCCAAAAATTTAAGACCATTAAGTCAGTGAGCCTTTTCTTGATGCCAGTGATAAAATCATGGTACAAACAGTGTTTTTGTGGCCAATCGAAAAATGAATACATTTCAGGATGAAAATGGTAGACTTTGATATGATTTTAGCTGTAAAACACATATTTACAATTTCTGACAACATATCAAAAGTTAAACTGTCTGCACACTCAACTAGTGTCACTCAGCACCTTAATTATTAATGTCACGACCTCCCTGCTATGACTCCTGAAAGTGACAGCTGGTGTGGGACAGAGTGTGTCTTTGTTAGGGTGAATGTGGTGTGATTGCTGTGTTTTGGTTTTTCTCCCTCTCTCAGCAGGTGGCTGTGGACGTTTCTGTTGGCCTTCCTAGTTTGGTGTCATTTTCTCATCTGACTGCAATCATTTTCCAAACACCTGACCCTCATCTACTGAATCAGCCACCCTTCAAAGACCCTGGGTGCATTTAAATTTAATGGCAAACATGTTTCCCCACACTTGTGTCTTTTCCTTGCATCGTAGGGATGGTACTATAGTGCCAGAAGTTTTGGGTCGTCTGCCTTTACATGCACATGAAGGTTAATAGACATCCCATTCTTAATCCGTAGGGTTTAATATATAGTTGTCCCACCTCTTGCAGCTACAACAGCATCAACTTCTGAAATCAATATATAATATAAACAATTGTAATGTTTGAAGCTGTTATTGTAATATATCAACTTCAACTCTTCTGGGAAGGCTGTCCACAAGGTTTAGGTGTGTTTATGGGAATTTTTGACCATTCTTCTTGAAGCACATTTGTGAGGTCAGAGTCTGACTCGCAGTCTCCATTCTAATTCATCCCAAAGGTGTTCTTTTGGGTCGGGGTCAGGACGGTCAAGTTCTCCACACCAAACTCACTCATCTATGTCTTTATGGACCTTGCTTTGGTCACTGGTGCGTAGTCATGTTAGAACCGGAAGGGGCCATTCCCAAAGTGTTTCCACAAAGCTGGGAGCATAAAATTGTCCACACTGTCTTGGTATGCTGAAGCATTAACAGTTCCTTTCACTGGACCTAAGGGGTTAAGCCCATCCCCTGAATAACAACCTCACACCATAACCCCCCTCCACCAAACTTTACACTTGGTAAAATGCAGTCAAGCAAGTACTGATCTCCTGCAACCGCCAGACCCAGACTTGTCCATCAGATTGCCAGACAGAGAAGTGTGATTCGTCCCCCCAGAGAACACGTCTCCACTGCTCTAGTGTCCAATGGCTTTGTGTTTTACACCGCTGTATCCGACGCTTTGCATTGCAATGGAGATGTAAAGCTGGGATGCAGCTGCTCGGCCAGGAAAACCCATTCCATGAAGCTCGCTACGCAGTGTTCTTGTGCAAATCCAAAGGCCACATGACATTTGGAGGTCTGTAGCTCTTGACTCTGCAGAATGTTGGCGACTTCTGCACACTGAGCGCCTCAGCATGCGCTGACCCCGCTCTGTGATTTCATCTGTGCTACCACTTACTGGCTGAGTTTCAATTGTTCCCAATCGCTTCCACTTTGTTATAATACCACTAACCGTTGACTGTGGAATATTTGGCATTGAAGAAATTTCACAAATGGACTTATTACAAAGGTGGCAACCTATCACGGTACCACTTTGAATTCACTGAGCTCCTGAGAGCGACCCATTCTTTCACACGTTTGTAGAAGCAGCCTAGGTGCTTGATTTTATAAACCTGTGGCCATGGAAGTGATTGGAGCACCTGAATTAAATGATTCAGAGGGGGGTCCCAAAACTTGTCAATATATTGTATGTAAAGACAGACAGAAACCATGCAAGAAGAGAAGAGAAGAGCACATGTGTTTTTTAGAGAAATGAAATGTCTGTTCCTCTCAATCTTCAGGTAGTTCAACATACCCAGGATATTGTTTCATTATCTGGCTTCACTAAGCCGAACAATCACATCACATAAAAAAGGCCAGTGTTTGCAGCTGATCACACCGATTGCAAACTTAGAAAAGCCCACTGGCCACATAGAGGCAAATTTTAACAATGAAGAGCCAAACTATAATATTAGACAAATACAAAGAAGTCAAACACATCATCCAGGTTAAAAGCAACACAGCTGCAGTTGCCAGATGTTTGACAAAAGTTACCATGGCATTGTACTGCGATAAGAATTGAACCAGCATTTTATTAGTGAAAACCCAGGGTTACTCCTGAAGTTTTTATTCGTTTTATTCGTTTATTTGGATCCCCATTAGCTGCCACTAATGTTGCAGCTACTCTTCCTGGGGTCCACATACAAGAAACATACATAAAATACATAAAAACATAGATACATAGAAACATACATAAAATACAACCAACATATAACATACAAGTTACACATGAATCTAAAAACTATACCTACAATGCTTATGAAGAGTATCGTGTATACATAATAACGCAAGCTACTAAGTTACAAGGCTACTTTGTCAGGCCTATTTGATGACCTGAGATAAGAACATGTTGTTTTAGCAACTCTAGCGACCTACTGCGTCCTGCTCAGAGGCACAGGATCATTTCTGTTGGCAGAATGCCTTTATATGACATTTGTTTTTTATGTTTGTATTTATTGATATTCTAATTGTAGATTCATTATTGATTAACCCACATATGACCTTTTGATTTACCAGGCCAAATGTTTCAGGGAAAACTGAAATTATGTAACTCGTATCAAAGCCGATGCTTTGGATCACTTTTATATCTTATCTGTCTTAATCCATGAAGGGAAACTCGTAGGACTGGTGGGCAGACAGCCATGGAGCAGTTTGGGGTTCAGGGCCTTACTCAGGGGGACCTTTGACAATGCTCTGTAGTGGACTTGAACCTGCAACCCTCCAGTTCGCAAGCCAAGTTCCCATAGAGTAAATTAATACTGCTCTTATCCCCTATCAGCCTCACATATGACTGAAAGGAAGTGATAAAATAAGTGCAATGTGTTTCTTGCTGACAGGCAGCCTGTCTGACTTTAATTGTTGTTGTTAATAAGTCGCCATGTCGACCAATAAAAGACTTCCCTGAAGGCTGCTCTTGTGTACCTAAAAGAATTTATCTGTACACAGTAAGGTCCCAGACCTAAAAGAAATCCACTGTCCAACAGTGATTTCCTGACTACAGTACTTTTAACTTTTAACCCCAAAGTTTTGCCGATTCACACGGCGGCCCCTGGCCCGACCTGCTGACAACTCATTCAGAACACCCCGTTTGGTAGCGAGAATCATTACACTTGAATAGCCTACTCACCAGAAAGAGAGTGTTGCCAGCCACCAGGTTTTTTATGGATCACAGCGGTAAGGGAGCCTAAGACACTCAGGCGTCAGGGCCTCAACGTCTCACCCATATTTTGGAGGGGAGGTTTGAAGTCCAGAGTCCCAGACACCAGCCATGCACATTGGCTGGTGTCTGGGTCGTTTTATTTTCAGCTCAAAGTGTCAATGTCTTCTCACACATGTGATCCTGCAAACAACGCCAAAATAGTGGTGGGAATGAGGGTGTTCAAATAAACAGCTCAGGCAAACACTTGTCTTTCTGTGAATTTCCTTCAAGTCTTCTGCAGAAGGAACTCACTGAGACACACACACATCAGAGTATCATCAGAGTGAACTGAGTGTCTCAGCACATGCAGCTTCTAACCTAATCTCAGGGTCGGAGCACTAGTACGTCAGCACGCGGCCTGCTGACGTACTGCGGTAAGCGTGTTGACTCATTTCCGTTTCCGGTGCTTGTGTGTTGGTAGCCTGTTTGCTGCTCTCGCTAAATACCAGATAAAATTGTTAGATTTATCATTACAGCGGCCAATTGTCCGCTAAACACGTATTCTTACAGTAAGTTTGCCTAAGCACTCACAGTTCTTTCCATCTTTAGTGACTGCTGTTCGATCTCATAATTGTTTTCAAAGTTGGTAGCCAACACTAACGCACTTTAGCTTAGCCGTTAGCGACTTTAGCTTAGCAGCTAACGATGGCTTCTCCTTCTTCTTCTCTCTCTCCTGTTTTCTCCTGCTCGGTGTGTCAGATGTTCAGTTACTCCTCTGCCTCCTTTAGCGGTAATGGTACGTGTAACAAGTGTAGTTTATTTGTAGACATGGAGGCGAGGCTCAGTGAGTTAGAAGTCCGGCTCCGCACCTTGGTAGATCAGCCTACTGTAGCTAGCCAGTCCCCGGTAGTCGGTGCGGACCGGCCTGAGTTAGCGTCTGGTAGCCGTTCCCCGGCATTTCCTGAGCAGCCAGGAAAGGGTGGCTGGGTGACTGTCCGAAGGAGGAATAGTCGTAAGCATTCAAAGCCCTCAGGACACCATCATTCGCTTCCCGTTTCTAACAGATTTTCTCCACTCACCGACACACCCGCTGAGAAACCAACTCTGATAATTGGCAGCTCCATTTTGCGAAACGTGAAGTTAGCGAAACCAGCCACCATAGTCAAATGCATCCCTGGGGCCAGAGCGGGCGACATCGAGGTCCAATTTGAAACTGCTCGCTAAAGATAAACGTAAATACAGTAAGATTGTTATTCACGCCGGCGGTAATGACTCCGGTTACGCCAATCGGAGGTCACTAAGATTAATGTTGAGTCGGTGTGTTCATACGCAAAAACAATGTCGGACAACCGTAGTTTCTCTGGACCCCTGCCAAATCTGACCACTGATGACATGTATAGCCGCATGTCGTCATTCCGCCGCTGGTTATCGAGGTGGTGTCCAGCCAACGATGTGGGCTTTGTAGATCATTGGCAGACTTTCTAGGGAAGACCTGGTCTGATTCGGGAGAGACGGCATCCATCCCTCTTGGGAAGGAGCAGCTCTCATTTCTAGAAATCTGGCCAACTTTATTAGCGGACCAAATCCATGACAACCCAAAGTTGAGACCAGGAGGCAGAGTCGCAGTCTAACACACTTCTCTGCCCTTCTAATTCAGCAGTTACCCACCCAAAACCCAACGCAGAGTCGCAGTTTAACACACTTCTCTGCTCCTCCGTTCCAGGAGTTACTTAGTGAAAACCCTATAGTGACGGTGTCTGTCCCCCGACCATTGAAATTATTTAAATCAAAGGTAAACAGAAGAGGAGCTGTGCATAAAAACCTCATAAAATTAAAACCACAGGAGCAATAGTGCAAACGAACAGGAGAGTAAAATGTGGACTCTTAAACATCAGATCTCTCTCTTCTAAAGGTGTCCTAGTAAATGAACTAATATCAGATTATGAAATTGATTTATTCTGTCTTACTGAAACCTGGCTGGCTGATGGAGAATATGTAAGCCTAAATGAATCCACCCCTCCCAGTCATATTAATACTCACATTCCTCGAAGCACAGGCCGAGGAGGTGGAGTTGCAGCTATCTTTGACTCTAGCCTAGTCATCAGCTCTAAACCTAAACTAAATTATAACTCATTTGAAAGCCTTGTTCTTAGTCTTTCTCACCCAAGCTGGAAATCACTGCAACCAATTCTATTTGTTATAGTGTACCGAGCACCTGGGCCGTACTCTGAATTCTTATGTGAATTTGCTGAGTTTTTGTCAACTTTAGTCCTTAAAACGGACAAAGTTATTATTGTAGGGGATTTTAATATCCATGTGGATGTAGAGAATGACAGCTTTAGTACTGCGTTTATCTCTCTATTAGATTCAATTGGCTTCTCTCAGAGTGTTCATGAACTGACTCACTGTTTTAATCACACCCTCGACCTTGTTCTGGTATATGGTATTGAAATTACACATTTAATAGTGTTCCCACAGAATCCCTCTTTATCTGATCACTGTTTGCTAACATTTGAGCTCGTATTGCTGAACTATCCTCCATTGGGCAAAAATTTCTATACAAGATGTCTGTCTGATAGTGCTATAGCTAAATTTAATGATGCGATCCCATCGGCTCTAAATTCATCAGGTATCAAATTAACAGAGGACTCTTATGCGAATTTCAGTCCCTCCCATGTTGATCATCTTGTTGATAGTGCTGCAGGCTCGCTGCGAACAACACTTGACTCTGTAGCCCCTCTACAAAAGAAAATACTAAAACGAAGACGGTTAGCTCCATGGTATAATACTGAAACTCGCAAATTAAAGCAAATATCACAGAAACTCGAGAGGAATTGGCGTTCCACCAAACTGGAAAATTCTCGTTTAATTTGGCAAGGTAGTCTTAAAACTTATAGGAAGGCCCTCCAAAATGTCAAAGCAGCGCACTACTCGTCATTAATAGAGGAAAATAGAAACAACCCCAGGTTTCTTTTCAGCACTGTAGCCAGGCTGACAGAGAGTCACAGCTCTATTGCGCAAAGTATTCCCATAGCTCTCAGTAGTTACGACTTCATGAGCTTCTTTAATGATAAAACTCTAGCTATTAGAAACAAAATCCACCAAGACCTGCCCTCAACTGGCACCGACTTAACTCTATACTCAGGAACTTTTGAAACAGCTGTAAAACCAGTTATATGTTTAGACTGCTTTGCTTCCCTCAACCTTTATCAACTAACTTCAATAATTTCTTTATCTAAACCATCTACCTGCCTCTTAGACCCCATCCCGACTAGGCTGCTTAAAGAAGTTTTGCCCTTGGTTGGCACTTCTCTGCTGGATGTGATCAATCTGTCTTTATCAACAGGCTACGTGCCACAGTACTTTAAAGTAGCTGTAATTAACCAACTTCTGAAAAAGCCCAACCTGGATCCAGATGTTTTAGCCAACTATAGACCTATATCTAACCTTCCATTTATCTCTAAGGTCCTGGAGAAAGCAGTCGCCAAACAGCTGTGTGACTTTCTACATAGCAATAGTTTATTTGAGGATTTTCAGTCAGGATTTAGAGCTCACCATAGCACAGAGACAGCACTGGTGAAAATTACTAATGACCTCCTAACTGCATCAGACAAAGGACTTGTCTCTGTATTGGTTTTACTAGATCTTAGTGCTGCATTTGATACCATTGACCATCAGATCCTATTACAGAGACTGGAACATTTCATTGGCATTAAAGGAACCGCTCTAAGCTGGTTTAAGTCCTATTTATCAGATCGATTTCAGTTTGTACATGTTAACGATGAGTCCTCCATGCATACCAAAGTTAGTCATGGAGTTCCACAAGGATCTGTGCTCGGACCAATCCTCTTCACTTTATATATGCTTCCTTTAGGCAATATTATCAGGAAACACTCCATAAACTTTCATTGTTATGCAGATGATACTCAGTTATATCTATCGATCAAGCCAGATGACACTCATCAGTTAGCTAAGCTTCAAATGTGTCTTCAGGATGTTAAAACCTGGATGATCTTAAAGAGCTCATAGTACCTTACTACCCCACCAGAGCACTGCGCTCCCAGAATGCACCTGTGGTTCCTAGAGTCTCCAAAAGTAGAATGGGAGCCAGAGCGTTCAGCTATCAGGCTCCTCTCCTGTGGAATCAGGTTCCAGTTTCTGGTTCGGGAGGCAGACACCGTCTCTACATTTAAGAGTAGGCTTAAGACTTTCCTTTTTGATAAAGCTTATATTTAGGGCTGGCTCAGGTGAGTCCTGAACCATCCCTTAATTATGCTGCTATAGGCTAGACTGCCGGGGATTTCCCATGATGCACTGAGCTCCTCTCTCCTCTTCTCTCTTTCTCTCTCACTGCAACCTCATCCCATTAATGCATCTTACTAACTCGATTTTTTTCTCCCTCTCCCGTGGACGTGTGCTTCCCCCTCCTGTCGCTTCCTGCGGGTGTTGCTGGCCTTGGAGCTGTGGAGTCTGGATCTGTGGTTGGGAGTCTCCTGCTGCCCCCGTGTTCCTGCTCGACGCCCTCTGCTACAGTTGCAACTGCTATTACTAGTCCTATTACTGTTATTATTATCATTAACATTACTATAAATATCTGTACCATTTTTCATTCAGTCTATAGCAACATTATATTTACTGTCTGTACCTCTATGTGTATTCTGTGTAGGTTGCCTCCCTCTGCTCTCTCTCTCTTGCCCTCTCTCTCTCCCCCTCACCCCAACCGGTCGAGGCAGATGGCCGCCCACCCTGAGCCATGGTTCTGCTCGAGGTTTCTGCCTCTTAAAAGGAAGTTTTTCCTTGCCTGTGTCGCCTAGTGCTGCTCTTGGTAGGAATTGTTGGGCTTCTGTAAATAACTTCAGAGTACGGTCTAGACCTGCTCTTTATGAAAAGCGCTGTGAGATAACTGTTGTTGTGATTTGGCGCTATATAAATAAAATTGAATTGAACTGAATTGAATTATCTCATCTTGGGAACATGGTGTCTTTGAGTGTTTCCTAGGGGACACTCAATCTGGATCTATTATAAGACAGTCATGCCCAGGTAAATGTTGTGAACCACTTGAAGTCATGACCCCCTGGACACATCATAAAGCATCACACACACTTACCTTCCATTGACCCCATACCCAAAAGACCGGATGCCCCCAATGAGTGAGATTAGTTACATGTCGGTGTTTCTCATGGAATTCCCATTAGACCTCGCTCATGGCTCCATGGCTTCAAGGCTCTGGAACAGCAAAGAAATGAGTTTGGCTGATTCAATGAAGCGTTCCTCTGGGTTGATTAAAGGATCATTCAGATCACCTGTTGCACCTGTTGGCTGTGGGGACTGACTCCTCAACAATGACAGCAAACTATATGAAGGCAGTCTAAGCTAAAATTCGTGCTTGATGACCAGTGGTTTCAAGCACATCAACTCAGAGTGTGCACGTTCAGTCAGTCAGTGTTGTCCCTCAGACAGCATCACGACCCAGAAGATTAACCATGACTTACGGTTTACGTGTCAATGATGAGTTATACATTTACAAAAGTAGCTCTGAACGGTTGCCTGAACAGTCTTACCTGTTGAACCCACAGCTGTTCACAACTCTTCCCTTCACAAGGAGGGTGCATTTTAAACTGTCATAACACAGGTTAATTATAATCAATGCACATGAAATATGCAAATGATTAATATAAAGCCGTAGTGACTTCAGCTAGGCACAGTACAAGACATAAGAGAAGATGTAACTTTATTAAATACATTTTCAGTCGACATAGCAGCACAAAGGAATATAAACGAACAGATACAGTATTTTAGAAGTATCAACACACTATTTACACTATACAATCAATACTGATCACTTGCAGACATGCAGCAGAGTGGACAGGTAAATGCTTTCATTTTCTTATCAGTTTGATAGAGATGAAAAATATGGATTAATGGGGTATTTAACTAACTAATTAGCTTCTGTATGAACGGCCTCATTAACTGGGCTTCTCTTTATCAGGAATATGCTCTTCTATAAAAGTATGTTTAAGAAAAGAGTTCTCTGACTCAGCCGCCCTGATTTCCTCAGGCAGGCTGTTCCAGAGCCTCGGTTTGGAGCCTCCAAACTGTCCCCTTCAGTTTTCAGCCGAGACTCTAGAACAGACAAAAGACCTCTGCCCGAGAATCTCAAGACATTTGCGGGTGAGTATGGGACTAAAAGGTCAGGGATAGAGAGGCCATGAAGAGCTTTAAAGGTCATCAATAAAACTTTAAAGTCTATTCTAAAACATACTTGGAGCCAGTGTGATGAAGCTAAAACAGGGGCGATGTGGTCATATTTCTTTGTTCTGGTTAAAAGTTAAATGAGTTCTGAACAATGTGGAGGTGATCAATTGATTTCTTTAATCAAGCAAGTAAAAAGGCTGTTGCAGTAATCCAGGCGTGATGATATAAAATCGTGTTACACAAGACAGTAATGAGTGTTCACAAAATGTCCTATTTAGGGCAACAGAACTGAAACAGAGACTCTTAGCTTCATCCAGGGAGCCTGGTACAGATGATCAATACGGCCCTGAACTGATCCAGCAGAAATGTCTAAGAGCTGTGGGGACAGGAGTGATGTGTGATAATGTGAAATACCAGCTTAAGAATGATCTGGATGATCCAGCGGTCACAGATGATGTCCTAATAGCTAAGACAAATGAAACAGCCAGCAAAATGTGTCCCATTTGGTTCGTTCCACCAGTAAAACATTGTAGAACTGTTCAGGCAGACAGCTTTTGGATACTTCTTCCTAAGATCGCTCAAATCGTGCTTCACAAACCTTTAACGCTATAAGACGAGTTATTATTTTCCTTTAGTTTTATAATATTAGACAAACTGTCAGAGGTTTGTGGATCAGTGTCTGAAGCGTCTGTCTGTATAAAGTGTCGGGGTAGAAGAAAGTAAAGGGAGCTGTTTTTTGGACTTACGGTCGGCCACATTAATCAGTATGTGTTCATATATTTTATGTACTTCTACCTTCATGTTGTGTAAACTGTGTCAGATGGAAGTCAGAGGGATGTTTGCAGGAGAACAGGGGAACCAGGCTAAGCAAGTGTTTGGAAATGAGTATTTGGTGAGTGGACAGTGTTTGATACAAGTGAATTTAAAATGAAGTGAATTAATATACTGAAGGAAAAGTAAGAGCCATCAGACAAGTTTGATCCTCTGCTTGCTGTCTGCAGTCAGCTGTGGTTTGTTGGTCGACATCAGTGAAGCTGACCTGTTGGATATTTTTGTGCTTTTAACATCTGTGTGTGTGTGTGTGTGTGTGTGTGTGTGTGTGTGTGTGTGTCCTCAGTGAACTGTATCAGTCTCTGCAGTAGCTTCCAGCTGCAGCAGTCAGTTCAGTTTCTGTTCAGTCTGACTGAGGGAGGTTTTTGTACGACGCTTTTTCACTGTGTGAACACAAGCTGACTGTTTATCCAATGACGACTCTGACAGTAGTAAACTGCTGCATCTTCAGCCTGAACTCCACTGATGGTCAGAGTGAAGTCAGTCCCAGATCCACTGCCAGAAAAACGATTTGAAATCCCTGACGCTCTCTGATTGGTGTAGTATATGAAGAGTTTAGGAGTTTCTCCATCTTTCTGTTGGTACCAGTTTAAACAGTAAGCACTGCTACAGGTTGTAACCTGCTGACTGACCCTACAGCTGATGGAGACGGAGGCTCCCAGAGCAGAGCTCACTGCTCCAGGCTGAGTCACTGTGACCTGGCCTCTGGACTCTGAGGATACAGAGACAAACACATAAAGCAGCGTCATGGTTTTGTGGGCTTCATTTCAGAGGGACGGATGTTCATAGAGGAGAGGAGTTTGATTCTCTGGACTTTACCTGTGAAGCAGCAGCAGAGGAGAGTCCAGATGAGGACGGAGACCAAAGTCATGTTTTTGATGAGGAGGATTTCTGTGGCTTCTGTTGTCATGAAGGACAGCTGTCAGTCATCCAGTGTTCAACTCTCAGGACTATAAACTCTCCCAGAGCACTGGAGCATGGTGCTGCTGATGCAAAGCGGCTCTCTATGGAAATGCTCTGACTGACTCCAACAGGGAGTTGGATTACTCTGATGATGCTGCTTCTCAATGGATCAATACGTTTACCAGAGGATTGATTAGGAATGTGTCACTGATCATTTTTATGGAGATTTGCTTTGATGACTGCAGAAAGATTTTCTTTTACAACATCTTCTGTCTGCTTTCATTTCATTCTAGAGGGATCAATTTGACTTTCAGACCAATGGAACAATATATACGTAAAAATGGGATTAATTCTCAACAACTGTGTCACTGTTTGATAAATATAACATGAAATAGTTCATTCTTTTAAAACAGGAAGTGTTTTTGTTGAGTTTGTTGTGTTCAAAGTCAGAGAGCCGTGTCTCTCTACAGTGAGAGGTTTTTGTACGACGACTCAATCAGTTTGTATCACTGTGGTACACGTTCGGTGGAGGAACCAGACTGGATGTTAACTGTAAGTACTTTTGACTTCTACAGGAACTCAGATTTTATATATATTCTTTTTATATTGAATAAAAACAAGTTTTAGTTAAAGATGTTGGTTGATAGTTGAAATTTAATATTATTGCAGTGACCATTACTTCACTGTTATACAGATAAAATTCTGTCTGAAGAAACTCTTTAGTTACACTTAAAATGTTCATTTAGTTTTTAAATTCTTACAATTTTAGTGTTCTCAAAAACTATAGTTATTAAAGAAACTATTTTGATTCGTGATTTGTCTTTAAAAAATCTATCATTTATTTAGTGAGTGTTTTATCTGGAAACACTGAATGTGTTTTACTCAGTCTTCCTCCCAGACTGATGAATTTAACGACATGTCACATCCTCACTATAACCAATGAATATCATAATATCACTGCAGTTAGTTTAATCACATGCTGTGTTGGTAGAATATTTGTTTGATGTGGAAAAAGCATTTGTAGCACTTCAAACTGTTTTCAGTAGTTCAGTCCGTCTGTTGTTGTGGTTCAGTAGTGATGTCTGCGTAAATGAAGAGAGCAAACACACACCGTCTCTGATGAGTTTTGATTTGAGCTGAAAAATCTGAAGAACAAATAAAAGTCTTTAATTGTTGAACTCTGAAGTTTAAGATGTTAATTCAGCTAAAGAAAGAGTTTCCCGCCTGAAACTTGATCTTCATGGTTCAGCAGTGATGCCTGTCTGTTGCCATGGTTACTGAGCTGAGAGAGGGGAAGTGAAACACTGAAGACCAGTTTGATCCGGTCTGAGGAAGACCAACAGAACCAGCAGCCTCCTCTGCTGCAACCAACAGGGTGGAGTTTATTTTCTCTGCGTATGAACTTTCTTCATGTTGTCTCTCTGTCTCCTCCTCCAGTGGGTGATGTCCGCCCCACCCTGACGGTGCTGCCCCCCTCCAGCGAGGAGCTGCAGCAGGGGAAGGCCACGCTCATGTGCCTGGCCAACAAGGGCTTCCCCTCAGACTGGAGTCTGGCCTGGAAGGTGGACGGCAGCAGCAGCAGCAGCAGCTGGGAGGAGAGCAGGAGCCCCGGGGTGCTGCAGAAGGACGGCCACTACAGCTGGAGCAGCACCCTGAGGCTCTCTGCAGACCAGTGGAGGAAGGTGGGCTCTGTGACCTGTGAGGCCACCCAGGGCTCCCAGACTCCGCTCTCAGAGACACTGAGGAGAGACCAGTGTTCCCAGTCCTGATCTGACTCACTGGGACTCTGCTACTGGTTTTCCTCTGCTCCTGCTCTCACTCTGCACTCTGGAACTGTCTCTCTCTTTTATTTGACATGTTTCAACAGCAAGATTTACTAGCTTGTTGCACTGTTTCAATATTATTTCACTGTTTCCAGATAATAAAGACGTTTTCATCCAATCAGCTGTTTCCGTCTTTCTTATTATCACAGTATTATGAATGCCTTCATGACTGTAGCATCTTTTCTGTTATAGCCATTAGAACAAACCATGGTAGAGCCATTTCAAAGATAAATCATATCTGTTCATTCTAAAATGTGTATACAGTAATAACTGTAATATTGTAATTGCTTTTCATGTATCCAAAGAACATGCATTACCCTTTAATAAAACTACAAAATTCTAAACAATCTTTTGTAAATCTTAAAAAATGGACAACATCATCAGCATAACTATCAATAAGAACCACACTCAGTCACCACTTTCGTTTTAAATCATAATACGTGTTTGTTGAAATACTTATTAATTTTGTAAAATAAACAAAATTAGATGTTGACATTTAGTGGTTGTTTCATTTCAAGAATATGTTTCTATGAAAAACTGTGCAATCAAATGAACTAAAATATATACAATTGTAGTGTTCTTGTTTTTTAACTTAATACATTATATTAATTTAAATATTAAAGCACTGCTTTGATAAATTATTCAAATCCTATTTTAATAAAATTATCAAAAGTATAAATGTTTGGATGAAATCTAAAATGTTTTGTGTTAAAATGATTTGATTTTAAGCTTTTTAAAAAAAATAAACTTCTGTTGTTTTTTGTTTCAGTGCAGCTGTTGAGTCAGATCAGTTCCTCTCCAGCTGAGGGAGGTTTTTGTACGACGTTGTATCACTGTGTGAACGGTGTGCTGTAACCGTACTGACAGTAGTAAACTCCTGAATCTTCAGCCTGAACTCCACTGATGGTCAGAGTGAAGTCAGTCCCAGATCCACTTCCACTAAAACGAGCTGGAACTCCAGACTGACGAGTTGTAGCTAAATAAATCAGGAGTTTAGGAGCTTCTCCAGGTTTCTGAAGGTACCAGTGGAGCCAGTTACTAACACTTGAACTGGTTTTACATCTGAGAGAGACAGCCTGTCCTGGAACAACAGACTGAGATCCAGGAGACTGAGTCAGGATGATTTGTCCTGATGAACCTGGAAAAGATGAAAAAGAGGAGAAGGGTTATTGAGACAAATCCAGCTTGGAGAAAGATGATCAGCATCCAAACAGAAGAGTCTCATTTCTTTAACATGGAGAACAGATGGAAGAAGGTAAATGCTGCTTGTTTCAGTGTTTCTCCATCACAGCAGAACATCATTGTGGTGAACCTGGTTGCATCCTGAAGCAAAGTTTTCAGAAGAGAGTCTCACCCTGAACAAGGAGCCCCAGGGTGGCCAGCAGTAGAATCAGTGACATCATCATTGTGCTGCCGGCGTGTCAGTGGCTCTGAAAGGCCTGGACAGCCACTGATCAACACTGGCCTCTTAACGGCTGGGAGCAGAGAGGCAGGACAGATATGCAAACACACAGAGTCAGTGAACTGTAGCTGTCCTCAACATATCATGCTGTTTCCTCCTCACTGCTGGGACAGCTGGCTCACAAACAGGCTTTATTTGTGTCAGAACATTAAAGAACTATTTCCACGTTATGTTGATTCTCTGTGTGACGTGTTGGGCTGCATCCATATAAACTAATATGAAGTTATACCTCAGGTTTTTATTTTGTGTCTATATATTATATCTTAAATAGTTTGATGTAGTTAATAAAGTTATGTAATTAATTGGAAAAAGTGTTTTTTTGAAGCAGGTGGTTCATAAATGGACAATCTTGGTCTCATGCTGAGTATTACCTGATGAAGACATAATGTCCAAACATTTAAGACCATTAAATCAGTGAGCAGGAGCCTTTTTCTTGATGCCAGTGCTCATGTTTCCACAAAGTTGGGAGCATGACATTGTCCACACTGTCTTGGTATGCTGAAGCATTAACAGGTTATTTCACTGGAACTAAGGGGCCAAGCCCAACCCCTGAATAACAACCCCACACTATAACCCCACTCCACCAAACTTTAGACTCGGTAAAATACAGTCAGGCAAGTACTGATCTCCTGCAATCACCAAACCTAGACTCATCCATCTGATTGCCAGACAGAGAAGTGTGATTCGTCCCCCAGAGAACAGGTCTCCACTGCTCTAGTGTCCAATGGCGTGCTTTACACTGCTGCATCCGACGCTTTGCATTGCACTGGAGATGTAAGGCTTGGATGCAGCTGCTCAGCCAGGGAAAATTCATTTCATGAAGCTCTCTACGCACTGTTCTTCAGCTTATCCGAAGGCCACACGATGTTTGGAGGTCAGTAGTTATTGACTCTGCAGAAAGTTGGCGACAGACCTAAAAGAAATCAATTGTCTAACAGTGATTTCCTGACTATAGTACTTTTAACCCCAAAGTTTTGTCGATTCACACGGCGGCCCCAGGCCCGACCTGCTGACACGTCATTCAGCACACCCCGTTTTGTAGTGAGAATTGTTACACTTGAATAGCCTACTCACCAGAAAGAGTGTTGCCAGTCACCAGGTTCTTTATGGATCACAGTGGTAAGGGAGCCTAAGACACCTAGGTGTCAGGGCCTCAACGTCTCACTTGTATATTGGAGGGGAGGTATGAAGTCCAGAGTCCCAGACTCCAGCCGTGCACAGTTTTACCTTCAGCTTAGAGTGTCAAAGTCTTCTCACGGATGTGATCCTGCCGACAACGCCAAAATTGTGGTGGGAATGAGGGTGTTCAAATAAACAGCTCATGCAAACACTTGTCTTTCTGTGAATTTTCTTCAAATCTTCTACAGAAGGAACTCACTGGGACACACACACATCAGAGTATCATCAGAGTGAACTGCAGTGTCTCAGCACATGCAGCTTCTAACCTAATCTCAGGGTCGGAGCACTATCTCATCATGGGAACATGGTGTCTTTGAGTGTTTCCTAGGGGACACTCATCTGGATCTATTATAAGACAGTCATGCCCAGGTAAATGTTGTGAACCACTTAAAGTCACGACCCCCTGGACACATGTTGAAGTACGGCGATTTCCCCGAGTCTGTTGATGAGAAGGATCAGAAGGAGACCAGTTGGTCACTTTTGACCTCCCAAATAAAAAAAAATCAACTTCAATGAATTTTTATTTTAACCATAAGAATCCATAATACAAATAAACAGGTACACAAAAATGCATAGAGTCATTAAGATTTTAATCTGGAACATGTCTATTTTTTACGTTTTTTAATCACCTATTCTTACAAAATGTCCTTACCGCAACATTACAATGATGTTAGTTTTATGCATTTTCCTTTAATTTCTATCAAATTTTAAGACATTTTAAATCATTTTCATTAAGCTTTTTTTCATCAATGTAAATACTGATATAAAAAATTATAAATAATAGGGGATTAAATGCTTTTCTCTATGCATGGAAAATTCAGAGAGGAATATTTGACATCAATTGTCTTCATAGACAAAAGAAATAAACTATCTTGCTTTTAATTACATATATCTTAATTCTAATGTGTAAATCCTCTGTACTTAAGTGTTAAAATATTTCTTACAAATAAAATCATAATAATTCAAATAAGCATTGCTGCGGTAATGACATCTTATGTCAGTAAGGACACAACATATAAATTTAATGGTAAATGTTAATAATGCAACCATAATAACATGCTCCTTTAGAGAACAATAGTAACAAGCAAAACAGAAGATATTACAAACAGTAGAGGTAATGCATTAAAGACAGGGTCAAACTGATTTTTATCTTTCCAAAAGTATGACGGTCAAAAGTTGATGTGGCACTAATACAACAAAATACCACCAACACAAACCCTTAACACTTAAATCATCACACCACAACAACACATTTGTGTACCAACAGCCTGAGAAGTAAACTCTTTGCAATTTTGTGGCTTTTGGTACATGTACAGCTTACTAATTTATACGAGAGCAGAGTTCTTTCCACACTAAGTCAGTAAGCATCATGTGTCTAGACGTCACCGGCTTTGGTTCTGGCACAAGTCCAACCACATTCTCGTTTGTGTACCAGATCACATCATCCCTCATTGGCCAATGAAACCTATTGACCCCAACCCTGTGCATTGTCTTGACCAAAACACAACTCTCTGTATCAACATCTTGAATGATGCCTGGATAAGGGTCATTGTCGTACAGAACGACACACCATTTACCGACCAGCTCCTCATTGACATCAGAAATTGGATGCAGATGGAGGACTCCCATGGAAGGCTGTGATGTACAAGCAAAGGTTACACACTGTGGGCTGAAGCAAGTGCATGGATGTGGGTTTCTGCAGAAGCAGCTCAGCACTCTCCATATGAATTGGCCAGAGATTGACGTGTGGATCTGAAAAATATATGTTGGCAACTTAGCAGAACATTCTGCTCAATTCATAAAAACATCTCAGCCACAGGATAGACAGGAAAAAGACGAAGAGAAGAGAATAGTTATAATAACATCTACTGAAAGTATTTTTTCACATTCAATTTGAAAATTAATGTTTATTCAAAGTATTCATGAAATATAATGGTGCAGCATTACCTGATGCATCTTCATGGTACCTTTAACTGTCTGCAGATCATCAATCAGGGATTTCTTAACCTCTGATATCTCCTTATCTGTGACTTTGAAGACTGTCACTGATGACTTGACCTTTGACAGCTCCTCATACAATTTGGCACCATTCTGCATGTCCATCCCCTTTGCCACTAGGGCATCCGCTGTCCTCTTAACTGCTGCACCCACACCACCCGCTGGTCCCTTGCCGTGGCCTGCTTCAAGGAAATTCCATGTAACTCATTTAACAAATGGACAGTAAATGTCTCTGTTCCACCATCTTTTGACTTTTTCCCTCTCTCCTCCGCTTTGTTTTGCTACTGGTGCCACCACGTCTGACTCCCGTCCTCAAACGTCAGAATTTCTAGTGCTTTCTTCCTGCACATGGAGCATTCTCTGTACATGCACTCTTTTGATGGAGAACAACACATGGATAGCATCAAGTCTTCAACCTTGCTGGTCTTTACTACACCTTGTTGGAATAGCCTGTCCGCCATGAATTGTGCATTTTCACATAACTTACACAGACATGTTTCCCTGTCTTTGACTGACGGATGTATAACCCAAAAGGGTTTTCTCTTGCAAAACTTGCTGTATGAGATTTTGATGTTTGGGTTCTTTGCTTTGAATTTCAGGTGTAGATTCTTAAGAGAATCAGAGAGGAGGCACTTCTGGGTTTTCACTTTCTTTCTAGTTATTCTGTCCCGTTTTCCTGTAGTGGCCCTGCTGTTGTCATCCCATTCAAGAAATTCTTTCACTATTATTTTATTGGCATTGGAGATGACATTTGATTGTCGTTTCCTGTGATAATCCAGGGAGTTTGGCCTCTTTTGGTTTGTTCTCATCATCTTTTGTGAGAATCCAAACTCTTGATGTGCATATTTTCCAAGCCGATATTTCGTGATGATCTTTCCTGCAATCACTTTTGAAAGAATTTGTTTCTCCTTTGGGTTGGTCAGTGATTTGCTCCCTTTCAGCTCTGCCATAACAACATTATGGAAGAGTAAAACCTTTCTAAATTTTTGTTGGGATGTACGACTCTGGTGGCCGGCTTTTGTTTGGGGTGAGTCGGTTGGGTGCATCTTCTTTGAAAGCCTGAAACAACGCTTCCTGTACTTTTCAACTGAGGCCAAAGCCTTCTTCAGCTTTGACTTTGCATCTGTGAGTTCTTTGTAAGTCTTTGATTGCCTCTTTTTCACTTTTTTACGTCCCCTTTTCTGAGCAACTACCACATTAATTGAGACACCAGCATTTCCTTGTGGAGCAACAGGTAAGTCATTACCAACTTCATTCACACATAAGGCCTCTGGGGACAGTGGCGGTGTGTTTTTAGCAACAAACTAATTTGAGGACTCTCAAAGTGTTGACTCTCTGGTTTCTTTTATTTATCCTCCACTGTCGTCTTTTCAGATGTGTCTCTCTTTTTGTCAGTTGTGATACACTCTTTATCTGCCCATTCTCCTTTCTTTTTCTGTAACGCTCTTTTTCACTCTGGAGAAACGCTTCGTATCTCTCTGGGTCTTTTCTCATTTCTTCTCTGCATTTCTATTGTAGATGATTTTGGTCGCATCTAGGGTTGCAAAAATTACATGTTTATGTTTAGTTTATGATCGACATAATAATTTCCAATATAATATTTAACTGTCCTTGAATTTGTCTCTACCGCAACACATGGTCTTTACCTCAACACCTAAAGCTGTTGCGGTAATGACATTTTTGCTAATATTGCAAATAAATGGCAGCTAGCAAGGTCTGCTACATTAGCTTTGGCTCTTAGCATCTAATATACATGAATTTAAGAGTAATATTAATTTATTTTTTAAATGTAGTTCAAATTACACAATTAGTAAGCTGTATGGTAAGGACACACAATAAATACTTCAGAAGAAAAGAGGATCTTGACCTTGTTTTTCTTGATCTTGAGGGTCACCTAGTGTGGGTGGCCCAACCTGTCATCTATGTGCTCACACACAAACTTCTGTTTACATAGAAACGAGATTTGTTTTGCTTTGAAAAAAACTGTTACTATGGCATTTGTTCAGTGTTGCGGAAAGACTCAAAAGTATGGGACAGGTGATTTTAGATGAAAAAATTATATAAATGATCAGTAAACAAAAAAAGAATTTTAATTTGTTGTAAATTAATATTTATATAAAACAATTTCATTTGAAATAATGTCAAATTTTCATTGAATTAGCTCATTTTGCATATCTCAACATTGAGAACTCTGTTGTGGGACAAGAAGAAAAGTGCTGTTTGGGCCCATAAAATGCTTCATAAACTTTATTTGTTCACATTATTTAGTAATTATATTTTATGTCAAGACACACAACAACAATGTGCAAATATTTATTAAGCATAACACGAAGATTTTTAACTTAAATCTGAAATGCCACTCCTGGGACTTAAAAGTGCCCGTAGTTGCAGAAACACCCTCATATCTTATCAGTACGTCAATCATAAGCAAATCACACTTCTAAGTATACTAAAGAGCAAAAGCAACCCCTTGATGAATGTATAGTCCCACATACACCATAAAGAATCACACACATTTACCTTCCACTGACCCCATACCCAAGAGACCGGAGTCCCCCAGTGAGTGAGATTAGTTACATGTCGGTGTTTGGAGATGGCTCTCATGGAATTCCCATTACACCTCGCTCATGGCTCCTCGGCTTCAAGGCTCTGGAACAGCCTGCCCAGGAAAAGTTTCTGTCTCTACATCAGTGGAGCTGACTCTGCTGATGTTAAATTAAGTGAAGATTGTTAATGTGTTTGTATAGCATAGAAATAATATAAATTCAGTTATGATGCAAATTAGCGACAAAAGACATAAACGAGAAACCAAGGCCTGCAAAAGGTTCCTAGGTACGTATCCGATATGCATCAACAGGCATTGGGGGGGAATCCATGTGCTCTCTTGGCTTGTAGTCTACAAGGAAGAGGTATGATGCAAATTCACGACAATCAGTGTCAAGGGGTTAATAATAACAAATGTTTCACTCTCAAACCACATCAGTCTGATTGTGATTGTTTGTTAACAGCATTAGATCAATAAATACAATTCAGAAAACACATACTCATACTACACTAAAAATAATACAAAATAAAAAAAAATTCATTTTATTTTTGATTTCTATTTTCACATCTGTTAGTTTCACTCTTGTTGTTTAAAACAATGCTTTTTTTTTTTTTCTAAAGGTTTCAAATTGACCTCAAACTGTCTTTGGGTTGAATTCATACAACGGAGGGAGGAGGATTCAAACTTAGACAATCAGGACACACAGGAAAAGTTCAGTCATTTATAGATCAAAGTGAAGATGAAAAAGCTTCCTGACAGGTTTGCAAGTCTAAACAGATGTAACTGAGAATCCCCAGGTGATCAGGAACGCTGCAGTCCCTTCTTATGTATTTGTTGCCATTTAATTTCCCTTTTTCCCATAAACTTTGGCTGAATGTCAGCGTTCCTCTGGGTTGATTAAAGGATCATTCAGATCACCTGTTGCACCTGTTGGCTGTGGGGACTGACTCCTCAACAATGACTGAGAGCAGCTTGGTGATTCTCCTTTTAGTAAATCAGGGTGTGATGACGCCCATTCTGAAAGGCATAAGAGAGGTGGGCCACTGCACACCCAGGGCTAGTGACAAAGCCTCGTGAGGTTTTTAGGGTTTTTTTTTCTGATTGTAACAAAAAAATATTTGAAGTGCTGTAAGAACTGTAGCCTACATGTTGCTACCTGCCAATATGTCTAAATGATGTTTAAAAGAGTTTCCTTAAATCATAAATATCTGTCATGACAGCAAACTGTATGAAGGCAGTCTAAGCTACAATTTGTGCTTGATGACCAGTGGGTTCAAGCACATTAACTCAGAGTGTGCACGTTCAATCAGTCAGTGTTGTCCCTCAGACAGCATCATGACCCAGAAGTTTATCCATGACTTACGGTTCACGTGTCATTCACGAGTTAAACATTTGCACAAGCAGCTCTTAACTAACTGTTGACATTCAAACTAGTCTAATTGGCTTCTGTATGGACGGCCTCACTAAATGGGCTTCTCTGTATCAGGAATATGCACTTCTATAAAAGTATGTTTTAAGAAAAGAGTTCTCTGACTCAGCCGCCCTGATTTCCTCAGGCAGGCTGTTGCAGAGCCTCGGTTTGGAGCCTCCAAACTGTCCCCTTCAGTTTTCAGTCGAGACTCTAGAACAGACAAAAGACCTCTGCCTGAGGACCTCAAGATATGTGCAGGTGAGTATTGGACTAAAAGGTCAGGGATATAACAGTGAGAGAGGCCATGAAGAGCTTTAAAGGTCATCAATAAAACTTTAAAGTCTAATCTAAAATATTCTGGGAGTCGGTGTAATGAAGCTAAAACAGGGGCGATGTGGTTAAATTTCTTTGTTCTGGTTAAAAGTTAAATGAGTTCTGAACAATGTGGAGTTGATCAATTGATTTTTTTTAATCAAGCAAGTGAAAAGGCTGTTGCAGTAATCCAGGCGTGATGATATAAAGAACTGAAACAGAGACTCTTAGCTTCATCCAGGGAGCCTGGTACAGATGATCAATACGGCCCTGAACTGATCCAGCAGAAATGTCTAAGAGCTGTGGGGACAGGAGTGATGTGTGATAATGTGAAATACCAGCTTAAGAATGATCTGGATGATCCAGCGGTCACAGATGATGTCCTAATAGCTAAGACAAATGAAACAGCCAGCAAAATGTGTCCCATTTGGTTCGTTCCACCAGTAAAACATTGTAGAACTGTTCAGGCAGACAGCTTTTGGATACTTTTTTTTTTTTTTTTTTTTTATTTATTTGTTCTGCACGGATATCACAAAGATACAGTACAAGGAGGGGAACGAAACCCACCTGGGTTTATACAGAGTTCCACTCCACTTATATGGATAAACAACAAAACAAAACAAATGGAAGACACGCAACCAAATTACTTGAATAATAAAAGAGGGGAAAAACATTATCAGAAACCTGATTATCCTTTTAACTTAAAGTTACAGATTTTGAAGGGTGATGGTAAGGAAGATCAAAAGTGAAGAGCAACCTATGAAGTATACTACAGGAAGCTATAACCAAATGCTGTCATAGTCAAATCAGCAGATCTTTCAGCTGTTTTTTAAAGACAAACAAAGAGGACATAGATCTTAGAGACAAACTTAACTTACTCCATAATTGAGGACCCCTAAAGCTGAGGTCATTTTTAAAGCCAGAAGTTCTAGAGAATGGTAAGACAAGATTTATTTCACTATGCCTTGTTTGATGGATATGAGTATCTGAAATAAAAGTAAAAAAGTGTTGTAATGAAGGTGGAAAGTCTTCTCTCTTGTAAATAAACTTATGGATAAATATACATGATAAGTAAACATTGATGTTCTCAATTGGTAAGATCTTGTATCTAAGAAATAACGGTGCCGAAGGAGCATATTTAGACGAATGAGAAATCATCCGCAAGAACTTCTTTTGAATTTTAAAAATTTTTGCCAGATAAGTGGGAAAAGTAGTGTAACGGAAGCTTGCGAGGCAGTGCGGTGAGTAAACCTCACTCCCCGACACCTTAAGAGACGCACTGGCGACGATGCTAGGGCCCATGGGTTTTAGCCTCCTCGTCAGCTGGCCAGCCTCCGACCTCGGAAGTCGCCGGTTCGAGTCAAGACCGCGCAGTACGTACTTCGGGGTGAAACCGGTTACATTGGTGCCGTGGACCGGATGGGAGTGAGGTTTAGGGGTGAGTGTAGCGGAAGCTTGCGAGGCAGTGCGGTGAGTAAACCTCACTCCCGACACCTTAAGAGGCGACTGGCGGCGATGCTAGGAGCCCATGGGTTTTAGCCTCCCTCGTCAGCTGCTCGCCTCCTCGACTCGAGGTCGCCGGTTCGAAGTCAAGACCAGCGAGTACGTACTCGGGGGTGAAACCGGTTACAGTAGCACCCCAAACAATATTGCAATAATTCATAAAGGGGTATAAAAAACTATAATAAAGCGTTAGATGAGCAGATGAGTGAACTGAAGGTAAAACAATTCTTAGAATATTTAACATTTTAGAGGATCTTGTACAAACCAGATCAACATGTTTAGACCAGGTCAAACCTTCATCAATCAGGACACCAAGAAATTTTGTTGAGGCCACTTGATTAACTAGAGCTCCATCAATTTCTATACAAGCATGTTCTTTGGGGTAAAATTTGTTAATATTATGAAATATCATAAAGTTGCATTTTTTAACATTAAGCGTTAGCTTGTTAGTGCGAAACCAATTTGATAATATTTTTAGCCCGTCATTAACATGTTGTATCAAGGTGCCAAAATCCTCATGGACTGCAAGGAGAGTGGTGTCATCAGCAAACAATATGGGTAGGAAATGTTTACAACAAAGGAATAAATCATTAATATAAATTAGAAACAATAAAGGACCCAAAATAGAACCCTGAGGAACCCCAAATGAAATTTTAGAAGTTTTCGAAAAGAAACCATTGATATAAACAAATTGTTCTCTATTTATAAGGTAATTACGGAACCAAACTAAGGCAGTACCCTCCACGCCGTATCTATTAAGCTTA
The DNA here is from genome assembly GCA_024633595.2 of Lepomis macrochirus. Taxonomy (NCBI): domain Eukaryota; kingdom Metazoa; phylum Chordata; class Actinopteri; order Centrarchiformes; family Centrarchidae; genus Lepomis; species Lepomis macrochirus. The sequence goes on from JALXJV020000013.1 coordinate 844,908, forward strand.
GAAATCAAAATATCATGTGAAACAGTATCAAAAGCCTTACTTAAATCAAGAAAAACACCAAGAGCAATTTTTTTGTTATCAAGGGCACTTGATATATAATTTACAAGCTGTATCAATGCATGATCTGTTGAATGTTTTTTCCGAAACCCATATTGATGTTGATATATAATGTTATTAACAATTAAATGTTTATTTAGTCTTTCGTAGACGAGTTTCTCAAATATTTTCGAAATACAAGGCAGAATGGATATGGGACGATAATTGCTAAACATCTTTAAATCACCCGATTTAAAAATCGGAATGATTTTTGCAATTTTAAGAGCTTGGGGAATAATTCCGGATTGAAATGATAAAGAGATAACATAAGTAAGAGGTTGAATAATATGATCAATGGTCTCCTTAAGGAGGATACTCTTAATACCATCGTGGCCTGGGGCAGAGTTTTTTAAAGAAAAAATAATATCACGGACCTCCTGCGTAGTTGGGTGATCAAGATTAGGGAGGGGAACGTACCGGTCCTTTATTTGGCTACATGGATCATTATCGGTCTTCTGAATATTGTGAGCTAAATCAGAACCAATTTTAGTAAAGAAATTATTAAAGCCTTCAGCTATATCAATGGGGTCTGTTAGACACCTATCATTGTCCCTCATCTCTGTTGGTGCAGATGCAGCCTTCCTATTACGACTCAGTAGTTGATTTATAATGTTCCAAGTTGATTTAATGTCATTAGAGACACGATTAAACTGGTCGGCATAAAACTTTTTTTTAGTTGCCTTAATTAATCTTGTGAATTGGTTCCTATATTTTTTGTATGTTTCTAGGTTATGAGGGGTAGGCTTGGTGACAGACTTGCGATACAGCCGATTCTTCTTTCTAGATAGTTTCCTCAATTCACCGGTAAACCAGGGTTTATCTCTAACTACTCTGGATTTCACTATCAGAGGAAAACTGGATTCCAGAGCAGAATTAAAGAGAGTCAAAAATAAATCATAGGCTTTAATAGCATCCTTCAACAACATAACCTCATCCCATTTGATAGAGCTGATGGCTGATTTGAATATTCCAATATTTTTAGGGGTGAAATTTCGATATTTTGTATGCACATTATTAATAGTACAAGCATCAAAAACTGAGTGTATAATTTGGAAGACAGGAAGATGGTCAGACATCGCCACACCACAGCAGCCCTGCTGACACTTTATAGTCACATGAGTTGAACAAAATATTATCTATAAGAGAAGCTGAGTGTGTAGTCACCCTGGTAGGCTTTGTGATTAAAGGGTAAAAATTTACAGAATACAGGGTATTAAGAAAATCATGTGTAGCAGTGAGATCGGAATGTAAGATATTCAAATTGAAGTCACCATGTAACAGACAGAGCTTATGTTCCTTTGAAATAATATCTAAAGTTGAATCAAGTGCATCAATGAAAGCATTAATATCTGTAGCCGGTGGTCTATAAATACATCCGATCACAATGCTTTTCCCTTTAAATAAAAAACATGAGGGAATTTCAATAAATAACGATTCTACTAATGTTAAGTTGAAATCATTACTTAAATCCTTTCTGAGAATATAATTGAATGAATCAGACACGTACAGAGAAACTCCTCCTCCTCTTCTCATTTCTCTACAAGAGTGAATGGCATTATAGTGAGATAAATTATAAAGATGTGATGTATCATTATGCAGCCATGTTTCCGTAAATGCTAAAGCTGAGAAGGAGTGTGACAAGGTAGATAAGAAAGTTTTAAAGTGATCGAAGTTTTCTCTGAAGCTACGAGCATTCACATGAATCGTGGAAAACGAAGTTTGGTCAGAATATGTAGGAGACAAGCAAGACAAAAAATTAAATTGCTGTTCGGTATAATATTGACCACGACAAGTTAACAGAGTTCAAATAATTATTATTGGAGTCAGGATTAAAAAAAGTTTCATAAATTCGAAAGTTGTTGTCCATGTTCAGCTCAAATAGGTTCAAAGTCCGTGAATCTATTGCAGGTGCTTCGTGATTCCAGACACTTGTTATGAAACTAGAGTCAATTGTAGACATAGTAAGGAAATGATAAGATAGTACCTTGTAAAAATGACATCACACCGAAAGATCTCACGTTCCACCGACACGTCAGGATTACTGCTTTCACTCGGAAAACCCAAACAGTCCATCTGCAGCATTGGAGACCGGAGTTCTTATGACTGAGGTGATTCATTTATATTCATCCAGCTGATTTGATTCCCGTATCGCCAAAACCTTCACATCCTCTGGACGTAATCCATTCGTCTTGATCCACACTGTGCAGTTCCGGGTCCATGTCGACTGAATCTTTCCATTCTTACGTAGCAATCTGGCGTCCTTAGCAATATCGGCGCTCTTCTTTGTGAGATATTCGTTGAGGTAGACTTTCGTGCCCTTCAATTTCCCCTTATGCGCAACAGCGCGACTTTGTGTTTATGGTTCACAAAGCTACAATGATGGCAGGAGGCCCAGGAATCGTGAGAGTGCGCTTCCTAGGTAGCATGGCGACAGGCAGAAAAGTCCTCACTCTGAACTTCAATATCTTTGCTCACCAAGAATGATACAACCTGCTGTTCCAGAGATTGGGTCTCTGTCTCCAGTGCACTAGCATCGTGGGCTCCTTCCACTGGATCCACCACCCTCGCGTATGTACGGTGTTTCGTTTCCAAGCCAGTTATAATAAGGTCGTTCATTCTCGTGTGCTGTTCAAGATCGTCGATTCGTTTCTCCAACATAGCAATTTTCTCATCTTTCTTCATCAGTAGCAACTTAAGCGACTGAATATCAGCTGACAGTTTCTCATTCAATGCCGTCAAGTTTTCCTGTTTAGTTACATTTCTCAGCGTTAAGTTGATCAATTCCAATTGTTCCTCCACTCTTTTCATCTGTGCAATCGTGGGTCCCCCCATACTTGCTTAGGCTGTTTTCAAAAGTATAATTAGTATGGTAAATTAATGTGGTGAAATACCAATAAAGCCAGAGCTCCATTCAGTAGCTGAGCAGCGTGCTGAGCTGCGTGTCGCCATCTTCTATGATCACTTCTTCCTAAGATCGCTCAAATCGTGCTTCAAAAACCTTTAACGCTATAAGACGAGTTATTTTCCTTTAGTTTTATAATATTAGACAAACTGTCAGAGGTTTGTGGATCAGTGTCTGAAGCGTCTGTCTGTATAAAGTGTCGGGGTAGAAGATAGTAAAGGGAGCTGTTTTTTGGACGTATGGTCGGACACATTAATCAGTATGTGTTCATATATTTTATGTACTTCTACCTTCATGTTGTGTAAACTGTGTCAGATGGAGGTCAGAGGGATGTTTGCAGGAGAACAGGGGAACCAGGCTAAGCAAGTGTTTGGAAATGAATATTTGGTGAGTGGACAGTGTTTGATACAAGTGAATTTAAAATGAATTAATTAATATACTGAAGGAAAAGTAAGAGCCATCAGACAAGTTTGATCCTCTGCTTGCTGTCTGCAGTCAGCTGTGGTTTGTGTGTGTGTGTGTGTGTGTGTGTGTGTGTGTGTGTGTCCTCAGTGAACTGTATCAGTCTCTGCAGTAGCTTCCAGCTGCAGCAGTCACTTCAGTTTCTGTTCAGTCTGACTGAGGGAGGTTTTTGTACGACGCTTTTTCACTGTGTCAGAACAACCCCACTATTGATGTAATAATAACTCTGACAGTAGTAAACTCCTGCATCTTCAGCCTGAACTCCACTGATGGTCAGAGTGAAGTCAGTCCAAGATCCACTTCCACTAAAACGATCTGGAACTCCAGACTGACGAGTTGTAATTTTATAAATCAGGAGTTTAGGAGGTTCTCCAGGTTTCTGAAGGTACCAGTGGACGTAGCCAGTACTACTACTGGTTTTACATCTGAGAGAGACAGCCTGTCCTGGAACAACAGACTGAGATCCAGGAGACTGAGTCAGGATGATTTGTCCTGATGAACCTGGAAAAGATGAAAAGAGGAGAAGGGTTATTGAGACAAATCCAGCTTGGAGAAAGATGATCAGCATCCAAACAGAAGAGTCTCATTTCTTTAACATGGAGAACAGATGGAAGAAGGTAAATGCTGCTTGTTTCAGTGTTTCTCCATCACAGCAGAACATCATTGTGGTGAACCTGGTTGCATCCTGAAGCAAAGTTTTCAGAAGAGAGTCTCACCCTGAACAAGGAGCCCCAGGGTGGCCAGCAGTAGAATCAGTGACATCATCATTGTGCTGCCGGCGTGTCAGTGGCTCTGAAAGGCCTGGACAGCCACTGATCAACACTGGCCTCTTAACGGCTGGGAGCAGAGAGGCAGGACAGATATGCAAACACACAGAGTCAGTGAACTGTAGCTGTCCTCAACATATCATGCTGTTTCCTCCTCACTGCTGGGACAGCTGCCTGTTTAAAACATCCTCATGCAGATTTATAAAAACTCAGAAGGTTTTCATAATTGTAAGTAAATCTTTTTAAGTAAATAAAATCTTTCCTTTTTAATTCATTCAACTATGTAAAAGTCTTAGACAAAAACAGTTTTTCAAGATACATCTGGTGAAGAGGGCAGAATCATCAAGTCACTAAATACAGACAACTGTCACACACTACACTAAAATACAATAGCCATGCAGATTATAGGTGCCATGAGTATATGTGTTTTATGTACACTGAACAAAATTATAAACGCAACTCTTTTGTTTTTGCCCCCATTCATCATGAGCTGAACTCAATGATCTCAGACTTTCTCTATGTTCACAAAAGGCCTGTTTCTCTCAAATATTGTTCACAAATCTGTCAAACTCTGTGTCAGTGAGCACTTCTCCTTTGCAGAGATAATCCATCCACCTCACAGGTGTGGCGTATCAAGATGCTGATCAGACAGCATGGGGATTGCACAGGAGTGCCTTCGGCTGGCCACAATAAAAGGCCAGTTCAAAATGTGCAGCAAAGGGTTTTTTTCCCAGTAATTATGAGTAGGAGTTTGAGGAGCCAAATGAATTCTGTTGGTTGATAAACTGAGCTTATTGTTTTCTTCAGAATGATTTTTGAATGTCAAAAATTCCCCGCAGTTGATGAAAGACAAAAGACAAGTTATCATCATTAGAACAACTTGAAATCTTTGTACTAAATGTCAAGCAGTTCACTGACCTCAATGCACAATATACAGTCCAAAGTAATGTCCACCATCAAAACATTCAGCATTGTTTGCTAAGATTGCTCAAGTCGTGCTTCAAAATTATCATTAATCATCAAAAACCTTTACAATATAAGATGAGTTATTATTTTCCTTTAGTCAGAAGTATACAGATCAGTTTCTGAAGCATCTGTCTGTATAAAGTTCATAGGTTGAAGATACACATAAAGCTAAATACGTTCACTAATAACTGGGGGTGAGACTAGATTAAAACGTGAGGATATTTCGCATCAGAGTCTCACCCTATCTCAAAGGGACACACCAGCCACCTGCCTGAGCCTTACGGCTCAGCTCTCTTTTCGTTACAACGGTACGGTAAAGCGAGTGCAATACTGCCCCCGCTGCTCCGATTCTCTGACCAATCTACTGCTCCAGTCTCCCCTCACTCGTGATCAAGAACCCGAGGTACTTGAACTCCTTGGGGCAAGGACTCATTCCCTACCTGGAGTTGGCACTCCACCGGTTTCCTGCTGAGAACCATGGCCACAGATTTAGCTTCATTCAGATTCAGCTGCTGACCCGTGCTTAAATTGACCTCTTTAGTGGAACCTTAAAGGTCCCTTCTGCTTTGCTCTTTGGTCCGATTTATGCACTCCAGAACATTTGTTAATGTTAATTGTTCATGCTGCATTCAGAGTGTTTATTAAAGGTTGCTTTGAATCTATCATTCCTTGTCTTTTATGACTGTATTTATGTGTTTATTTTATGTTTAGTAGTTTTTAGTCAGATGTGTGTTTTTAGTAGTTGTTGTGTGTTCAGTTTGTAGTTTAATACAATTAATTGGTAGCAAATTAATTCAAAGTTTCTTATGTGTTTGCAAAACGTAAGTGGTGCCCCGGACATGAACAAATCAAAATTAATTCTATGATTTTCTATATTGACATTTTCTGGTAAACTGGTCTGCAAATCCACAACTTCCTCTTATCAAATGAAGGTTCTTTGCTACAATTATTTTAATGCCTTTAAGACCTTTATCTCGCTACACAGTGAAAAACAAATGACTGACAACGTTGATTTGCTTTACTATAAAACTTTGAATAATAGCCCAGCCTTTTTTTTTTGCTAAAATCACTGAATTGACCCTGCCTGTATTGGGACCGGTGTCCATATGGGACAGGCCTTTAATTCCTTTTGCACAAAACTGAAACTATGAAAAAGTTCATTTATTTCAAACAGAATGATACTTGTATAAAAATGATCAAATATCAAACACACATCATTCATTTGATCTAGCTCTGACAGACGGTGTCTTATGCGCTTTGTTTTTAAGGCAGCAACATAAGGAAAAAAACAACAGGGTGCAGGATGAGAGAAGTTAGCAGCCAGAGAGCGATGGACTTCACATGACAGGATTCACAACTTGGATTCATTTGAATGAGAAGCTGTTCTGATTCTTTTGATCGGTGGACACTTACAGACTAAAGGAAGATAAATAATAAATAAGTCAGCACTTTCCTCTCTTGTACCATGCAGGTTACAGATGTAAATCTATAAGAATCAGACTTTGGGGCTCGTTTCCGTTAAATGAACTGAACGATTGAAGTTGAGAATCTAACCGACCTAACGATGTGCAGCATGTCCATATTTTAACATATTGATCAGACGTTTAAACATTAATATTTGTATTAACAATTTCATTGAAGATTTACGGTAATAAATAATAATAAAGTGAAAGTTGCTCTACTTGGAACTGTGAGCTGCACTTTATCAGAGGTGATGAAGTTAACTTGAATATGGATTTGTGGTGATATTTCTGCCTGATCAGTGATGTTTTCACTTGCTTGTCTCATCCTAACATTCAGTCCCAATGCAGTGGATAAGACACATGTCTTCGTTGTGAGAGACCTGGATTCAACTCCCCACTGTGACACATCCACCACTGTGTCCCTGAGGACACTTAACCCCTCATTGCTCCAGAGACGTAAAACCTCTGATATTTATAGCAATTGTAAGTCGCTTTGGATAAAAGATTCAGCTAAATGAATAAATATATATTTTATCTTTTTGACTTCAGTGAATTTGCAATTTTTGTCCATCTTCATGATGGAGATATCTCTCTCTTGTCTCAGCTTTGCATACTGAGTCAGATGGAGGTCAGGCTGATGTTTGCAGGAGAACAGGGGAACCACACTAAGCACGTGTTTGGAAATTATTACTTGGTGAGTGAACGGTGATTAGTGATAGTAGTGACTTAAAAATCGCTGAAGGAAATGTAAGACACATCATCTGAGTTTGATCATGTCTTCTGTGTGTGTGTGTGTGTGTGTGTGTGTGTGTGTGTGTGTGTGTGTGTGTGTGTGTGTGTGTGTGTCCTCAGTGAACTGTATCAGTCTCTGCAGTAGCTTCCAGCTGCAGCAGTCAGTTCAGTTTCTGTTCAGTCTGACTGAGGGAGGTTTTTGTACGACGCTTTTTCACTGTGTGAACAGATACTGACTGTTGATGTAATAATTAGCCTGACAGTAGTAAACTGCTGCATCTTCAGCCTGAACTCCACTGATGGTCAGAGTGAAGTCAACTCCATTCCCTGCTCCACTTCCACTGAATCTGGAGGAGATTCCAGATTCTCTGTCTGATGTGTAGTAGATCAGAAGTTTAGGGGCTTCTCCAGTTTTCTGTTGGTACCAGGACAGGTAGTATTGTGAACCAGTGTAGTGACGCACTGTTGGACTGGACTTACAGTCAATAGAGACAGTCTGACCCAGCTGCACTGATTTGGCTGCTGGCTGAGTCACGACAAGATTTTGTCCAACAGACCCTGAGGAGAGAGAAGAAACACTGGACATGAGATGGTGAGGTGAAACTCAGCTACACTCCAAATGATTTTCACATGACAGAAAAAATGATTTTCCCTCACCCTGAGTGAAGCAGAGGAGAGTCCAGATGAGGGACGGAGACCAAAGTCATGTTTTTTGATGAGGAGGATTTCTGTGGCTTCTGTTGTCATGAAGGACAGCTGTCAGTCATCCAGTGTTCAACTCTCAGGACTATAAACTCTCCCAGAGCACTGGAGCATGGTGCTGCTGATGCAAAGTGGCTCTCTATGGAAATGCTCTGACTGACTCCAACAGGGACTTGGATTACTCTGATGATGCTGCTTCTCAATGGATCAATACGTTTACCAGAGGATTGATTAGGAATGTGTCACTGATCATTTTATGGAGATTTGCTTTGATGACTGCAGAAAGATTTTCTTTACAACATCTTCTGTCTGCTTTCATTTCATTCTAGAGGGATCAATTTGACTTTCAGACCAATGGAACAATATATACGTAAAAATGGGATTAATTCTCAACAACTGTGTCACTGGATAAATATAACATGAAATAGTTCATTCTTTTAAAAACAGGAAGTGTTTTGTTGACTTTGTTGTGTTCAAAGTCAGAGAGCCGTGTCTCTCTACAGTGAGAGGTTTTTGTACCGACTGACTCAATCAGTTTGTATCACTGTGGTACTACGTTCGATTGGAGGAACCAGACTGGATGTTGGAAGTAAGTTTCTGCACAAATATTAAATATCGTATCATCAGCAAAGGTTTTAATTTCTGTGTCTGAACATTTGTAGTAGATATAAATTTCCTCTGGACTGATCTAAATCACTTTAAAGACTCAATCTTATTGTTTGTTTCTCCTGTTTAACCATGAAGCTGAACTCAAAGCAGCTTTACTGAACTTCTCTTTAAACGTTCCATTTAATTTGTGAAATGTGAACAGCTTGAACTGCAGCAAAGATTAAAGAACAACACTCATACTTTAAAAATCTTTTAGCCTTTAATTCTGCATTTTAAACTGTTTAGAAGTTGAGTTGAAATTATTTTGAATAGTGTGAATGAAGATAAAAATGTTTCCAAATCTCTGATCTTCTAAAATGGCTCAAATTGTCTTTTAACCTCAGTTTGAAATAATGTTGACAGTTCTCTGATGCTGTTTGTATTTTTAAATCCGTCCGAGGAACAGGTTACCTATGGTCGTCTGTTATTTTGGCTGATAATGTCCTTTAACTGTGGATCTCATTAACTTTTGTCCTTTTGAGAGTTTTGACAGTAAATAAGTTTTTTTGTATTTCCAAATTTAAAACCTGGTTGTTTTATTTCCAGTGCAGTTTGATATCTTTCAGCTCATATGAGGACTCTTTCTGTGCTGATATGCAGGAGAGGTTTCTTAAAGGAAGTGAAACAATGTGTGAGTGAGTGACTGGTGGAGCAGAAAAACCATCTGTGTGGTCCCCGTCCTCTAAGCTGATTGGTTCTTCTCCTAGGTGATGTCCGTCCCACCCTGACGGTGCTGCCCCCCTCCAGCGAGGAGCTGCAGCAGGGGAAGGCCACGCTCATGTGCCTGGCCAACAAGGGCTTCCCCTCAGACTGGAGTCTGGCCTGGAAGGTGGACGGCAGCAGCAGCAGCAGCTGGGAGGAGAGCAGGAGCCCCGGGGTGCTGCAGAAGGACGGCCACTACAGCTGGAGCAGCACCCTGAGGCTCTCTGCAGACCAGTGGAGGAAGGTGGGCTCTGTGACCTGTGAGGCCACCCAGGGCTCCCAGACTCCGCTCTCAGAGACACTGAGGAGAGACCAGTGTTCCCAGTCCTGACCTGACTCACTGGGACTCTGCTACTGGTTTTCCTCTGCTCCTGCTCTCACTCTGCACTCTGGAACTGTCTCTCTCTTTTATTTGACATGTTTCAACAGCGAGATTTACTAGCTTGTTGCACTGTTTCAATATTATTTCACTGTTTCCAGATAATAAAGACGTTTTCATCCAGTCAGCTGTTTTCATGTTTATCATTATCAAAGTGTCTTAATAAATGTTCTCTTCATGGTGTCAGTGATGTATTACATCCAGAGAAACACTGAGCTGACACCAATGTGGTAATTTTTCCACAGAGACTTCAAAAAATTGTCACATTACATAACATCTGTCCATATGTACTCTATATTGAGAGTGAACATCAACTTGTCAGTAGAGTTGGATTAGCAAAACCAATGATGTTTGCAGTATGAGGCCAATTATCAATAATACTACACAAATATTCATTTGGTCAGAATCACTATGAATGCCTTTATGACTGTGCAACATTTTCTACTGCAGTCATTAGAGATTTTTCTGTAATAATAAGCCATTAGAATACAAACCATTGTAGGAACACTTCAATCATATCATCCAATCATCTGTTAATACAGATGTGCTGGAATGATAATTACTGTGTTATTTATATAGACAAATACAAGATGACAAAAGGTAATAATTAAAATGTTACTAATTTACTTACCACATAAATCTATTTTAGTTTCAATCACAAAACACAAATGTTTTGTTAGAATATTAAACACTCAAAATGACAGAAACAGATCGGGCATGATGAATATTTTTTTACATTGACAAATGTAGATGTTATTGAGAGTCAAAGTTATATTTTATTTCAACAATGAGTATGTTCAAGTTTGTATCAAAATTTAAAAAAAATTAATAAATAATATATACAATTACATTTTTAAAATAGAAATGAAGTGTTTGTTTTCTTTTAGTTCAAAGAATGTAATTCATATTTTCACATACATTATTGGTTTGATGAAGGTTTCAAACATTGGTTTGATAAAAGTATTAAAATCATAACTTTGTGGATTAAATACAACAGTTGTTTTAAAATGTTCAAACTTAATTTTTTTTTTTTTTTTTTAAATAAACCTCTGTTGTTTTAGTTTCACTGCAGCTGTTGAGTCAGATCAGTTCCTCTCAAGCTGAGGGAGGTTTTTGTACGACGTTGTGTCACTGTGTGAACACAGCTGGACTGTTAATCATATGATAACTCTGACAGTAGTAAACTCCTGAATCTTGAGCCTGAACTCCACTGATGGTCAGAGTGAAGTCAGTCCCAGATCCACTTCCAGTAAACAGATCTGAAACTGCATAATTTTTTATAATAATTTTTGTTGTTCTAAATCTATTAGTGTTAAAATTCCCCTTCCCCTTTAATTGTACCCTCCCTCCCTCTGATATTTAAATATATATATTGTGTGTGTGTGTGTGTGTGTATAATAATAAAAATAATATAAAAATTGTGAATTGTTTTTTTCTCTTATTTTTATTAAGCATTGTTTTTCTTTCCATACTTTCTCTTGAGTGTTTGAACTTGACAAGAATAAAGCTGCGTAACAGACCAGGCTAGGATCATGGACTCATTACCACAATGGCACCCGATAACTAGAGTACCTTTAACTCACCTTACTGATTAGCGCAGCAAGCAAGCCCCTGGTGCACTGACAACAATTAAAGCAAACCCCGTGGCACCTGCCTAACTCAACACTGACCAGGAGGCTAAAACCCATGGCCAGAAGCGTCGGTCGCCAGTGCGTCTTTTAAGGTGTCGGGGAGTGAGGTCTACTTACTGCACAGCTTTGCTGGCTTCCGTCACACTCACCCCCCTAAACCTCACTCTCATCCAGGTCACGGCACCGATGTAACCGGCTGCTTCCGAGAACGTACTGCAAAGTCCTGACTCGAACCGGTGACCTCTGATACGGGAGGTGGACACGCTCACGACGAGCCTGATATCCATGGGCACTAGCCTTGGTCCCCGGTGTGTCTCTTAAGGTGTCGGGGAGTGAGGTCTACTTACTGCACAGCTTCGCTGGCTTCTGTCACACAATCACATTTCCTAAAATGGTCTGTACTCATTCATTTCTTGTCTTCCGAACACTCAAAGTCACAACTAGTTGTTGCCCACGATTAGTCTGTGCGTACACAGCTGAAGCAGCATGAGAATGGCTTGAAAACACATCTGAAGAACCGGGCAACACGGCTCCTCTTCTTTGGTCTCACCAGGTTTGTCGTCACAGATTCAATTATGTCTCTGTACGTCAAAGAATTATTGAGCAGCAAGTCTGCCTTTTTCTTCTTGCACAGATCCTTGTGCACGGCCTTCACAGTTCTTTCAACATCTGGCATGACATCGAAGGCAGAGCCTGCTGTTTCTGCCCAAAGCGTGTCTCCCAGTGTATTGATGAGGGTTTTGACATCATCAGTAGGCAGATTAATGGACATATTTTTGTTTATATGCCGGATCACCTCGGACACCATGATGTAGCAACTAAATTTGTCCCACACCTGGCCTGGGCGTGCTGTTGACTGAGAAGCAGCTGGTTCATCTTTTTCATTCCTAGCTGGATCATCAGGGGTCGCAGCTTCCAGGGAGACGATCTTGATAATACTGCTAGTTGCTGTTGACTGACAAGCAGCTGTTTCATTTTTTTCATTCCTAGCTGGATCATCAGGGATCGCAACTTCCAGGGAGACGATCTTGGGTTCGTTGGTAGTTGCTGTTGTGTCAGAAGCACTTTCATCGGCTTCAGCTGCAGGGCAGGGCTTATTTAGATTGTGTTTGGCCATATTCCCCTCATTGCTCATTGTGGCGTTGGTGGGTGTAACCACAAGGTTTTCCACAGATGACACCTCTTCCAGTATGTGATCATTCAGATCAGTAATGGTGTCAAACCAGACTTCCTTCTCAGACACATCCTGGTCCTCCAATATTTGTTTTGGTCCTTGGTGACCAGCCATGTTAACATTTGCGGTCGGTGTGGAGATGTTTTTAGACATCAGAACAACATTGTAGACACCTCTTACCAGTAAGTCTAATGTCTGTTCGTGCATGTCTGAGTAAAGCCCGAGCTGTTTGCTTTGAACAGTACTGCTACTGTGTGCCCCAGAACCTCTGAGCTCTGCAGATATCCTCTCCTTGATTTCAATCACCACGGTGAATGCCAGATTCTTGGCGTAAGGGCTGTTACGTACCTCAATGGCATCTTTAATACCCATCACGTCCATCAGAATCAATGGAACGATCTCACCCAGTTTTTTCGGTATTAAGACGTCCCCCCCGATGGCATTACAAAAAGAAGCCATTCTGCTTGATTTGGAACAGCTTTCAGTCAAATGTAAGTCCGTCATGTGAGCCAGACTTAGTAGGAATTTCTTCCAAACATGTACAGACATGGCGTTTATAATCTCAACACACATGTCTTGTAGGATATTTTTTGTGTCCTTTGTAATGCACTCGAATGGCACCATGGTAAAGTCATCAGACGCCATCTTGACCAGGTGTGACTGGACAATTGGACGAAGCAGCTCCATAATGGGCTGATGCATGATCGTATGTCTGGTTACAGGCATATTATCGGCTTGTCTCTACAATTAAAAAGCCTTTGTGAATGTACAAAATACACAACTAAATTTTGAGCGCTACTCCTTATTAGTGCAAACCACAGAAAAACTAGAAACAGTTAAAAAAACAACAGGCAATACATAAAATTGCTCTATGAAACACTTGCACTTTGGAAGAGCTTTGCTGAGAAGCACTGTGCCTAAGATAAATTTCCCCTCTGGGACAATACAGTGTCTGTTCTGTTCTAATATTAAAAGGTTCAGCAGAATCTGTTAAGTGTTCTTGACGTTTGTGGAATTAACAGTTCTGATTACGTGGGAAAGAAACCTTTCTAAAGTATGTGCCGTCGTCTTAGCAGGGAGAGATCTTCTGAGAAAAACTGACCAACACCTGGGTCTTTTATACTCAAGCCTGCAGAGCAGATTTCATCATCAAAGACCTTTGATGATGTCATGACATTCTAAACATCAAAGCAAAAAAAGAATTTAAAAGAAAACATTCTAAACTTTGAACTTCTTCACAATTTTTTAAACAATCGCAAGTCAAGTTATATGTAATTTTAAGTTCTTTTCTGACTTTATATTGATTGTTTATGGGATGGAATGTTTGTGCCTTGACTGGCAGAACTAAAAGCATAAGCAAGTCCATATAAGTGTTAAATAAATCATTTATTATTGCTTATAAGACACTTTTGGGCTCTTGTTAATGGTTTATATACCTATTATAAACACTAATACAATGTTTAATAACATTAATGAGACTAAAATAGTTTTAATAATACTACAACACACTCATTATTGGCTAGTAAGATAAATATGAGCTCTTATTGTAAATGTGCAGTTTATAGACCACTTGTAAATAGATGTTTAACGGCAGTAATGAGACTATAACAGGTTTATATTAATGCCTTATAAAGCCTAATAACTCCTTTATTATGCACTAATTACACATTAACAATCTTCCTTTACAGCTACTGGAACTAAAGCGGAAACACTGTTCTATTAAGATGAGTAAATGTTTATATAAATAATTAATAAATGAAAAAATATAAAAAAGTTACTGTTTCTCCTGTAGATCAACTTATTTAATATGATCCCTGTTGAGTCTCCCTCCTCTTTTGTGTTTGTGGAACTAACTTCTTTAAAAAGATGAAATCCTCCTCTGTGTGTAGCCTACACGTAGGCATCTGTACTTTTATAATTTTTCACAGATGCTCCATCAGCTCTTTCAGACAGGTCGAAGTAAGGTTTGTAAAATATGTCCCAATCGGTTCCTTATGGCCGCTTCTTCATATCGTCCAAAACTTATGCTAATTACCCACATTTACACTGAAGACGGATGGGACATTATGAGACCATTTGTTCTTCAGTTTTCTGTCTGCTTCCATTTCGAAATATTTGTGGCATTACTTCTCATATTTGATTACGTTTGGTTATTGCTAGCTATAAACAAATCTTCTAACTAACCAGACGTGACGTTTCAGCTTTAGCGGAAGTCGGAGGACAAAATGTGGAAGAACGAAGTACTAAAAGTGGGCGGGGCGGAATATATTAAACAGAACATTTCAGGGGAGAAGAGTCTTGACGCAAATCATTAACTGGGGAAGTCCTGTGGTCACATGCTTTAGTTATTTTATTCGTCGAATATGTGCAAATTAGCACATTTTAATTAGTTAACGCCTAATTTGCATATCAATGTGCAGATCGTGATACATTATTAGACACAAATTTTACTGTATTCACCTGTTATGTCTCCATTAAGTAGGCTGCAGTAACATTAGCCTGTATGACCAACCATGATAAATTGCTTTAGCTTGACTTTAGCTAACTTATTACATTAGCTCAGCTCATGAGTCACGCGTGTTAGCAAAACTTATATTTGCCTTTTGTCTTTTTGCGAATTAGCAGTAAACTCGAGGCGCTGGTAGTTTAACCTTGTGTTGGTCTTTAGTTCATCACCACTCTCAAACACCGCTGGGAGGGGCTGCTGGGGGAGACTCGGAGTGAGAGAGAGAGAGAGAGAGCATCGAACTCCACAAAGTCTCATCTCCCGACCTGATATTTAGATATTTCAATCAGTAAATATATTTGTTTGACAGAAAAATTGTGCACAAACAGGAATAAATATACTGTATATATAAATTCATTTATTTAAAAAAAAGCACAGCAGAAAAAAGGGCACTTTCTCTTGAGGAAGAAAAAGGGCAGGTGCTTGAGCCCCTTTTGATGTCTATGTGTGCACGTGCCTGTTTCCAGGTATCTCCATCATTGCCCACATGCACGTTGAAGTCTCCCAGCAGAACTATGGAGTCCCCTACTGGAGCCCCCATACAGAACTACATTCAGGGTCTCCAAGAAGGCCGAATATGCACAAACAACAGTCAGGGTTTCCCCCCCACTACCCGAAGGCGTAGGGAGGCGACCCTCTCGTTCACCAGAGTAAACTCCAGCGTAGCTGCGCTCAGCCGGGGACTTGTGAGTATCCCCACACCTGCCTGGCGCCTCACACCTTGAGAAACTCCAGAGAAGAATAGGGTCCATCCCCTATGAAGGAGTCCGGTTCCAGAACCGAGACTGTGCGTGGAGGTCAGCCCCACCAGATCTAACTGGTAGTGCTCCATCTCCCGCGCAAGTTCCGGCTCCTTCCCCCACAGAGAGCAGACGTTCCACGTCCCCAGGGCCAGCCTCTGCCGCCCGGGTCTGATCCGTCGAGGCCCCTGACCTTCACTGCCACCCATGTAGCAGCACACCGACCCCTGCGGATCTTCCAATGGATGGTGGGTCCAAAGGATGGAGACGGAATTGCCACGGTGGTTTTTAGGGCTGTACGTGGCAAACCCAGCCACCAGGTGCTCGGCACCGAGCCCTCCCTCTGGGCCTGGCTCCAGATGGGGGCCCCAGGCTTCCTCCAGGCAGGGTCTCTCCTCCTCTTCCTTGTGGTTTCATCAGGCGTCTTTGTGAACCATTCTTAGTCTGGCCCCTCACCTGGAACCACTTTGCCTTGGGAGACCCTTCCAGGACCACTCGGCTCCAGACAACAAAGTCTCCAGGCTCACCGAGGCAAACAAACCTCTCCACCACAATAAGGTGATGGTTTCCGGAGAGGATATGTTTAGGTGTATATATATATATATGTGTGTGTGTGTGTGTGTCCTCAGTGAACTGTATCAGTCTCTGCAGTAGCTTCCAGCTGCAGCAGTCAGTTCAGTTTCTGTTCAGTCTGACTGAGGGAGGTTTTTGTACGACGCTTTTTCACTGTGTGAACATAACCTGACCATTGAAATTATGCTCAGTCTGACAGTAGTAAACTGCTGAATCTTCAATTTGAACTCCACTGATGGTCAGAGTGAAGTCAGTCCCAGATCCACTTCCACAAAAACGATCGGAAACTCCAGACTGACGGTTTGTAGCATGATAAACTAGGAGTTTAAGAGCTTTTCCAGGTTTCTGAAGGTACCAGTTGAAGAAGCCAGGAATAACATTGATTTTACATCTGAGAGAGACAGCCTGTCCTGGAACAACAGACTGAGATCCAGGAGACTGAGTCACAGTGATTTGTCCTGATGAACCTGGAAAAGATGAAAAAGAGGAGAAGGGTTATTGAGACAAATCCAGCTTGGAGAAAGATGATCAGCATCCAAACTTGAAGAGTCTCATTTCTTTAACATGGAGAACAGATGGAAGAAGGTAAATGCTGCTTGTTTCAGTGTTTCTCCATCACAGCAGAACATCATTGTGGTGAACCTGGTTGCATCCTGAAGCAAAGTTTTCAGAAGAGAGTCTCACCCTGAACAAGGAGCCCCAGGGTGGCCAGCAGTAGAATCAGTGACATCATCATTGTGCTGCCGGCGTGTCAGTGGCTCTGAAAGGCCTGGACAGCCACTGATCAACACTGGCCTCTTAACGGCTGGGAGCAGAGAGGCAGGACAGATATGCAAACACACAGAGTCAGTGAACTGTAGCTGTCCTCAACATATCATGCTGTTTCCTCCTCACTGCTGGGACAGCTGGCTGTTTAAAACAGTCCATGTAGATTTATAAAAACTCGGGAGATTTTCGTAACTAAATGTTTTTAAGTAAATAAAATCTTTCCATTTTAATTCATTCAAGTATGTAAAAGTGTGAGGACAAAAAACAACAACAACAGTTTTTCAAGATACATCTGGTGAAGAGGGCAGAATCAAAACATCAAGTCAATAAATACAGACAACTTAAATAAGCAGACAACTGTCACACACTACACTAAAAATAAAATAGCCATGCAGATTATAAGTGCCATGAGGATATGTGTTTCATACACAGTGAACAAAATTATAACTCTTTTGTTTTTGCCCCCATTCATCATGAGCTGAACTTAAAGCTCTAAGACTTTCTCTATGTACACAAAAGGCCTATTTCTGACCACGTGTAACCACAGCAGCCCAGGACCTCCACATCCAGCATCTTCACTTCCAAGATTGCCAGAGACCAGCCACCCGGACAGCTGCTGCAACGAGCGGTTTGCATAACCAAAGAATTTCTGCATAAACTATCAGGAACCGTCTCAGGGAAGCTCTTCTGCATGCTCGTCGTCCTCATCGGGGTCTCGACTTGACTGCAACTTTGCAGAGCCATCGAGAAGGAGTGGACCAACAGTCCACAGGCCGCAATCAACAACATGATCAACTCTATGTGAAGGAGATGTGTTGCACTACGTGAAGCAAATGGTGGTCACACCAGATACCGACTGGTTTCCTGACCCCCCCAGTACAGTGAAACTGTACATTTTTGAGAGGCCTTTTATTGTGGCCAGCCTAAGGCACACTTGTGCAATCCCCATGCTGTCTGATCAGCATCTTGATATGCCACACCTGTGAGGTGGATGGATTATCTCGGCAAAGGAGAAGAGCTCACTGACACAGAGTTTCACAGATTTGTGAACAATTTTTAGAGAAAAAGGCCTTTTGTGAACACAGAGAAAGTCTTTGAGTTAAGCTTATGATGAATGGGGGCCAAAACAAAAGTGTTGTGTTTATAATTTTTTTCAGTATGTTTTGATATTATTATACAATAATACATTTTTCAACATGTATAATATACAATAATATATTTTTAAATTTTAAAAGTCTTTACTATTAGGTAATATAATCAGGTATTGTAGAACTTTGGACTGAATAATAATTCTTGTTATTGTTATAATTCTTCAGGGTTTTTTTCCCCAGTAATTATGACATCCTGCCCAACAGGTTTGAGTAGGAGAAGTTTGAGGAGCCAAATGATTTCTGTTGGTTGATAAACTGAGCTTATTGTTTTCTTCAGAATGATTTTTGAATGTCAAAAATTCCCCGCAGTTGATGAAAGACAAAAGACAAGTTATCATCATTAGAACAACTTGAAATCTTTGTACTAAATGTCAAGCAGTTCACTGACCTCAATGCACAATATACAGTCCAAAGTAATGTCTTCCATCAAAACATTCAGCATTGTTTGCTAAGATTGCTCAAGTCGTGCTTCAAAATTATCATTAATCATCAAAAACATTTACAATATAAGATGTATTATTATTTTCCTTTAGTCTCTTTAGTCAGAAGTATACAGATCAGTTTCTGAAGCATCTGTCTGTATAAAGTTCATAGGTTGAAGATACACATAAAGCTAAATACGTTCACTAATAACTGGGGGTGAGACTAGATTAAAACGTGAGGATATTTCGCGTCAGAGTAAAACCTGTCTCACGAGACTCACAAAAATGACACTTTTCACATGCTGTCACGCCACACATCAACCTTCTCACACAACAGTAGCATCACAGCGCCTGCATCCCACACTTAGTAAACACACTGCAGCTTGATGATCCTCCGGGGTTGGAGAAGTCTGTGGGGCCTCAGGTCCTAACAGATTCAGTCCTATTTGTTTTTCTGACATTAAAAGTGCCAGTTATGGAGAATGGCCAGTCAAGACAAGAACTTTTCACCTCTAAAGAGATGGTCTTGTGATCAGGATTATGAACTCATAAACAGATTTGAATAACTACATTTTCTCTTGAACTGAAGACATTTGCAATCCTCTCAACTTGATGGGCTGAGACATAAGAGGCCTGATGACAGTCAAAGAAAACTGACTTTGAAAGATGCCAGCTTTGCAATGCAGAGTCAAACCGACACCGATAGATATATTATGTTTAATTAATATCTGAAAATTGTGAAAACATGTTTTTCCACAAGCTGATCCATCCATCCATCCATCCATCTTCATCCACTTATCCGGGGTCGGGTCACGGGGCAGCAGCTCCAGCAGGGGACCCCAAACTTCCCTTTCCCGAGCCACATTAACCAGCTCTGACTGGGGGATCCCGAGGCGTTCCCAGGCCAGTGCGGAGATATAATCTCTCCACCGTGTCCTGGGTGTTCCTCAAGGCCTCCTCCCAGCTGGACGTGCCTCCTTCACTTAGGGTAAGGACTCATTCCCTACTTGGAGTTGGCACTCCATCGGTTTCCTGCTGAGAACCATGGCCACAGATTTAGAGGTGCTAATGCTGATACAGGAACAGAGCTAACAAAAACTAAGTACGCATACTAACCAATAAAGAAAGAGGCTTGCTGCGCCTCCCCATCAATGATGTTTTAATTCTTTATATAAACTTTGAGCAAGTAAGAATGACCAACTCTGTAGACTGAAGAGCTGTTGTCACATCAGAGTGGATCAGTTTCTTTTAGTTGGACACAGCAGCTTAGAGAGCGTTGATTTCTACATTTTATAGTGCAACAACGGCACCCTAACTATACAAATATTAGAGCTAGAAAGAACTTTTGGACTAAGTACTCTTGTGGCAGACCCTTTGCACATGCTGCCATCGTCACCAAGCCATGCAGTGGTAAAGAAAGTCTCAACATCCTGTGGTTTGCTGAGAGCATGAGCAACAGAGGCAACCGATTCAAGGTGAAGTCTCAATGTGTGATCAATGATACCTGAGAGCTCCCCAAGAGCCCATCAGGATCTGCCTCCGAAGGCCCACTGAGCAACCACACTGTTCCTCCTCCCTCCTCCAGAGCAACATCTTCCCTGGTCAGCACAAACTCAGATGAAGCAACATACTTTTCTGTGATACCGCAGTTGATTATTACTCAAGTAACTTGGTTTTAGGATCAAAAGCATCAAAATAAATCTAATCATGATGAGAAGTGTAAATTATTCTTCTAGTAATTCCTGAAACCTCTCAGCTGCTGACCCGTGCTTTAACTTAAGTTGACCTCTTTAGTGGGACCTTAAAGGTCCCTTCTGCTTTTCTCTTTGGTCCGATTTATGAATTCCAGAACATTTGTGTAAGATATCATGCTTGCTTATCGATTAACACTTTCTGTCACCATATTAACACTCATCTATCAATAAAGTGATTGTTCATGCTGCATTCAGTGTGTTTATTAAAGGTTGCTTTGAATCTAACATTCCTTGTCTTTCATGACTGTATTTATGTGTTTATTTTATGTTTAGTAGTTTTTAGTTAGATGTGTGTTTTTAGTAGTTTTTATGTGTTTAGTTTGTAGTTTAATACAATTAATTGGTTAGCAATTAATTCAAAGTTTCCTATGTCTTTGCAAAACGTAAGTGGTGCCCCGGACATGAACAAATCAAAATTAATTCTATGATTTTCTATACTGACTGTTATTTTAATGCCTTTAAGACCTTTATCTCGCTACACAGTGAAAAACAAATGACTGACAACGTTGATTTGCTTTGCAAATCATCACTACCTGGTAGCATACTGTGAAACTTTGAATAATAGCCCAGCCTTTTTTTTGCTTAAATCTCTGAATTGACCCTGCCTATATATGGGACCGGCGTCCATATGGGAGAGGCCTTTAATTCCTTTTGCACAAAACTGAAACTATGAAACAGTTCATTTATTTCAAACAGAATGATACTTGTATAAAAATGATCAAATATCAAACACACATCATTCATTTGATCTAGCTCTGACAGACGGCTGATGCGCTTTTTTTTAAGGCAGCAACGTAAGGAAAACAACAACACGTGCAGGATGAGAGAAGTTAGCAGCCAGAGAGCGATGGACTTCACATGACAGGATTCACAACTTGGATTAATTTTTGTGAAAAGCTGTTCTGATTCTTTTGATCGGTGGACACTTACAGACTGAAGGAAGATAAATAATCAGGAACGGCCACATTCGGACTGAACGAGCACTTCAAAGGTAGTGAGAGTCAGCACTTTCCTCTCTTGTACCATGCAGGTTACAGCTGTAAATCTATAAGAATCAGACTTTGGAGCTCGTTGTTTCCGTTAAATGAACTGAACGATTGAAGTGGTGAATCTAACCGATCTAACGATGTGCAGCATGTCCATATTTTGACATATTGATCAGACGTTTAAACATTAATATTTGTAATAACAATTTAATTTAAGTTTTACGGTAATAAATAGTAATCAAGTGAAAGTTGCTCTGCTTGGAACTGTGAGCTGCACTTTATCAGAGGGGATGAAGTTAACTTGAATGTGGATTTGTGGTGATATTTCTGCCTGATCAGTGATGTTTTCACTTCCTTGTCTCATCCTAACATTCAGTCCCAATGCAGTGGATAAGACACATGCCTTCGTTGTGAGAGACCTGGATTCAACTCCCCACTGTGACACATCCAACACTGTGTCCCTGAGGACACTTAACCCCTCATTGCTCAGACATTTATAGCATTTGTAAGTTGCTTTGGATAAAAGTGTCAGCTACATGAATAAATATATATATATTTTATCTTTTTGACTTCAGTGAATTTGCAATTTTTGTCCATCTTCATGATGGAGATATCTCTCTCTTGTCTCAGCTTTGCATACTGAGTCAGATGGAGGTCAGGCTGATTTTTGCAGGAGAACAGGGGAACCACACTAAGCACGTGTTTGGAAATTATTACTTGGTGAGTGGACGGTGATTAGTGATAGTAGTGACTTAAAAATCGCTGAAGGAAATGTAAGACACATCATCTGAGTTTGATCATGTCTTCTGTGTGTGTGTGTGTGTGTGTGTGTGTGTGTGTGTGTGTGTGTGTGTGTGTGTGTGTGTGTGTGTGTGTGTGTGTCCTCAGTGAACTGTATCAGTCTCTGCAGTAGCTTCCAGCTGCAGCAGTCAGTTCAGTTTCTGTTCAGTCTGACTGAGGGAGGTTTTTGTACGACGCTTTTTCACTGTGTGAACAGATACTGACTGTTGATATAATAATGAGCCTGACAGTAGTAAACTGCTGCATCTTCAGCCTGAACTCCACCGATGGTCAAAGTGAAGTCAACTCCATTCCCTGCTCCACTTCCACTGAATCTGGAGGAGATTCCAGATTCTCTGTCTGATGTGAGGTAGATCAGAAGTTTAGGAGCTTCTCCAGTTTTCTGAAGGTACCAGGCCAGGTAGTATTTTGAACCAGAGTAGTGATACACTGTTGGACTGGCCTTACAGTCAATAGAGACAGTCTGACCCAGCTGCACTGATTTGGCTGCTGGCTGAGTCACAACAAAATTTTGTCCAACAGACCCTGAGGAGAGAGAAGAAACACTGGACATGAGATGGTGAGGTGAAACTCAGCTACACTCCAAATGATTTTCACATGACAGAAAAATGATTTTCCTCACCCTGAGTGAAGCAGAGGAGAGTCCAGATGAGGACGGAGACCAAAGTCATGTTTTTTGATGAGGAGGATTTCTGTGGCTTCTGTTGTCATGAAGGACAGCTGTCAGTCATCCAGTGTTCAACTCTCAGGACTATAAACTCTCCCAGAGCACTGGAGCATGGTGCTGCTGATGCAAAGTGGCTCTCTATGGAAATGCTCTGACTGACTCCAACAGGGACTTGGATTACTCTGATGATGCTGCTTCTCAATGGATCAATACGTTTACCAGAGGATTGATTAGGAATGTGTCACTGATCATTTTATGGAGATTTGCTTTGATGACTGCAGAAAGATTTTCTTTTACAACATCTTCTGTCTGCTTTCATTTCATTCTAGAGGGATCAATTTGACTTTCAGACCAATGGAACAATATATACGTAAAAATGGGATTAATTCTCAACAACTGTGTCACTGTTTGATAAATAAAAGTCTTTAATTGTTGAACTCTGAAGTTTAAGATGTTAATTCAGCTAAAGAAAGAGTTTCCCGCCTGAAACTTTATCTTCATGGTTCAGCAGTGATGCCTGTCTGTTGCCATGGTTACTGAGCTGAGAGAGGGAAGTGAAACACTGAAGACCAGTTTGATCCGGTCTGAGGAAGACCAACAGCACCAGCAGCCTCCTCTGCTGCAACCAACAGGGTGGAGTTTATTTTCTCTGTGTATGAACTTTCTTCATGTTGTCTCTCTGTCTCCTCCTCCAGTGGGTGATGTCCGTCCCACCCTGACGGTGCTGCCCCCCTCCAGCGAGGAGCTGCAGCAGGGGAAGGCCACGCTCATGTGCCTGGCCAACAAGGGCTTCCCCTCAGACTGGAGTCTGGCCTGGAAGGTGGACGGCAGCAGCAGCAGCAGCTGGGAGGAGAGCAGGAGCCCCGGGGTGCTGCAGAAGGACGGCCACTACAGCTGGAGCAGCACCCTGAGGCTCTCTGCAGACCAGTGGAGGAAGGTGGGCTCTGTGACCTGTGAGGCCACCCAGGGCTCCCAGACTCCGCTCTCAGAGACACTGAGGAGAGACCAGTGTTCCCAGTCCTGACCTGACTCACTGGGACTCTGCTACTGGTTTTCCTCTGCTCCTGCTCTCACTCTGCACTCTGGAACTGTCTCTCTCTTTTATTTGACATGTTTCAACAGCAACATTTACTAGCTTGTTGCACTGTTTCAATATTATTTCACTGTTTCCACATAATAAAGACGTTTTCATCCAATCAGCTGTTTTCATGTTTATTATTATCAAAGTGTCTTAATAAATGTTCTCTTCATGGTGTCAGTGACTGTATTACATCCAGAGAAATGTTTAACATCATAATATATTTCTAAAGTTACAGTATAATCGGAGAGATTTTAAAGTCAGACATAACTCCTCATTATATTTTGATCAGTACAAACCAGTGATGGTCGTAGAATTCCATATTTTTGAATGCAGTCATGACTGCAAAACTTTCCCTGCTGTCGTTACAGGTTTTTCTGTAATAATAAACCTTTTTGGAACAAAATCCCTGTAAAATTGTCTTAATGGTAATAACTTTAATCTTTTAATTGTTTGTGTATCCAAAGAACCTTATCACTTGAATAAAACTAAAGAACCACAAACATAAATAAAAGATGATAAAAGCAAATAATTCAAATGTTGCTGATTTAAATACTCCGTGAACCTTTTGGTTCCATTATGAAATAAATGTGTTTGCTGGAATAAAAAAACACAAATTAAGTTATTTATACATGTTGTTATAGACATGATTGGTCATTTTGACTACATGAATGAAATTAGAGTTTATTGAGATGAAATTTTGTTAAGTATGTTCAAGTTTCTATGAAAAATCGTGAGATATATAATAATACAAATTTACAATTTTAGTGTTAAGTGTTATGATACTTTCACTGATCAAGAATTGAAATCATAATTAAACAGAGACTAGTTTTGATTTTCAGAATAATAGTTCAATTAGATGTAAATGTTTGGGTTAAATACAGAATATTTAGTGTTTAAATGTTTAAAATGTTAATATTGTCTAAATGTTTATTATAAACTTCTGTTGTTTTAGTTTCAGTGCAGCTGTTGAGTCAGATCAGTTCCTCTCCAGCTGAGGGAGGTTTTTGTACGACGTTGTATCACTGTGTGAACGAGCTGTAACCCTGCTGACAGTAGTAAACTCCTGAATCTTCAGCCTGAACTCCACTGATGGTCAGAGTGAAGTCAGTCCCAGATCCACTTCCACTAAAACGAGCTGGAACTCCAGACTGACGGGTTGTAGCTGCATAAATCAGGAGTTTAGGAGCTTCTCCAGGTTTCTGAAGGTACCAGTGGAGGTAGTTACTAACATATGAACTGGTTTTACATCTGAGAGAGACAGCCTGTCCTGGAACAACAGCCTGAGATCCAGGAGACTGAGTCAGGATGATTTGTCCTGATGAACCTGGAAAAGATGAAAAAGAGGAGAAGGGTTATTGAGACAAATCCAGCTTGGAGAAAGATGATCAGCATCCAAACAGAAGAGTCTCATTTCTTTAACATGGAGAACAGATGGAAGAAGGTAAATGCTGCTTGTTTCAGTGTTTCTCCATCACAGCAGAACATCATTGTGGTGAACCTGGTTGCATCCTGAAGCAAAGTTTTCAGAAGAGAGTCTCACCCTGAACAAGGAGCCCCAGGGTGGCCAGCAGTAGAATCAGTGACATCATCATTGTGCTGCCGGCGTGTCAGTGGCTCTGAAAGTCCTGGACAGCCACTGATCAACACTGGCCTCTTAACGGCTGGGAGCAGAGAGGCAGGACAGATATGCAAACACACAGAGTCAGTGAACTGTAGCTGTCCTCAACATATCATGCTGTTTCCTCCTCACTGCTGGGACAGCTGGCTCACAAACAGGCTATATTTGTGTCAGAACATGAAAAAACTATTTCCACGCTATGTTGGTTCCCTGTGTGACGTGTTGGGCTGCATCCATATAAAGTGATATGAAGTGATACGTCAGGTTTTATTTTGTGTATATATTATATTTTAAATAGTTTGATGTAGAAGTGCTGATGTAATTAATTGAGTGTTTTGTTGAATCAGGTGGTTTATAAATAGACAATCTTGGTCTCATGCTGAGTATTACCTGATGAAGACATAATGTCCAAAAATTTAAGACCATTAAGTCAGTGAGCCTTTTTCTTGATGCCAGTGATAAAATCATGGTACAAACAGTGTTTTTGTGGCCAATCGAAAAATGAATACATTTCAGGATGAAAATGGTAGACTTTGATATGATTTTAGCTGTAAAACACATATTTACAATTTCTGACAACATATCAAAAGTTAAACTGTCTGCACACTAACTAGTGTCACTCAGCACCTTAATTATTAATGTCACGACCTCCCTGCTATGACTCCTGAAAGTGACAGCTGGTGTGGGACAGAGTGTGTCTTTGTTAGGGTGAATGTGGTGTGATTGCTGTGTTTTGGTTTTTCTCCCTCTCTCAGCAGGTGGCTGTGGACGTTTCTGTTGGCCTTCCTAGTTTGGTGTCATTTTCTCATCTGACTGCAATCATTTTCCAAACACCTGACCCTCATCTACTGAATCAGCCACCCTTCAAAGACCCTGGGTGCATTTAAATTTAATGGCAAACATGTTTCCCCACACTTGCGTCTTTTCCTTGCATCGTGGGGATGGCACTATATTGCCAGAAGTTTTGGGTCGTCTGCCTTTATATGCACATGAAGGTTAATGGACATCCCATTCTTAATCCGTAGGGTTTAATATGTAGTTGTCCCACCTCTTGCAGCTACAACAGCATCAACTTCTGAAATCAATATATAATATAAACAATTGTAATGTTTGAAGCTGTTATTGTAATATATCAACTTCAACTCTTCTGGGAAGGCTGTCCACAAGGTTTAGGTGTGTTTATGGGAATTTTTGACCATTCTTCTTGAAGCACATTTGTGAGGTCAGGCACAGATTTTGGACGAGAAGGTCTGACTCGCAGTCTCCATTCTAATTCATCCCAAAGGTGTTCTTTCGGGTCGGGGTCAGGACGGTTCTCCACACCAAACTTACTCATCTATGTCTTTATGGACCTTGCTTTGGTCACTGGTGCGTAGTCATGTTGGAACAGGAAGGGGCCATTCCCAAAGTGTTTCCACAAAGCTGGGAGCATAAAATTGTCCACACTGTCTTGGTATGCTGAGGCATTAACAGTTCCTTTCACTGGAACTAAGGGGTTAATCCCCTGAATCACAACCTCACACCATAACCCCCCTCAAGCAAACTTTATACTCGGTAAAATGCAGTCAAGCAAGTACTGATCTCCTGCAACCGCCAGACCCAGACTTGTCCATCAGATTGCCAGACAGAGAAGTGTGCTTTACACCGCTGCATCCGACGCTTTGCATTGCAATGGAGATGTAAGGCTTGGATGCAGCTGCTCGGCCAGGAAAACCCATTCCATGAAGCTCGCTACGCAGTGTTCTTGAGCAAATCCAAAGGCCACACGACATTTGGAGGTCTGTAGCTCTTGACTCTGCAGAAAGTTGGCGACTTCTGCACACTGTGCTCCTCAGCATGCACTGTCCCCGCTCTGTGATTTCATCTGTCCTACCACTTACTGGCTGAGTTTAAATTGTTCCCAATCGCTTCCACTTTGGTATAATACCACTAACAGTTGACTGTGGAATATTTGGCATTGAAGAAATTTCACAAATGGACTTATTGCATGGGTGGCAACCTGTCACGGTACCACTTTGAATTCACTGAGCTCCTGGGAGGAACCCATTCTTTCACACGTTTGTAGCAGCAGCCTAGGTGCTTGATTTTATAAACCTGTGGCCATGGAAGTGATTGGAGCACCTGAATTCAATGATTCAGAGGGGGGTCCCAAAACTTGTCAATATATTGTATGTAAAGACAGACAGAAACCATGCAAGAAGAGAAGAAAAGAGCACATATGTTTTTTAGAGAAATGAAATGTCCGTTCCTCTCAATCTTCAGGTAGTTCAATATACCCAGGATATTGTTTCATTAACTGGCTTCACTAAACCGAACAATCAGATCATATAAAAAAGGCCAGTGTTGATGATGACCGATCGCAAACTTAGAAAAGCCCACTGGCCACATAGAGGCAAATTTTACCAATGAAGAGCAAACTATAATATTAGAAAAATACAAAGAAGTCAAACACATCATCCAGGTTAAAAGCAACACAGCTGCAGTTGCCAGATGTTTGGCAAAAGTTACCATGGTGTTGTACTGCGGTAAGAACTGAACCAGTATTTTATTAGTGAAAACCCAGGGTTACTCCTGAAGTTACAAGGCTACTTTGTCAGGCCTATTTGATGACCTGAGATGAGAACATGTTGTTATAGCAACTCTAGCGACCTACTGCGTCCTGCTCAGAGGCACAGGATCATTTCTGTTGGCAGAATGCCTTTATATGACATTTGTTATTTATGTCTATATTTATTGATATTCTGATTGTAAATTCATTATTGATATACCCACATATGAACTTTTGATTTAACAGGCCAAATGTTTCAGGGAAAACTGAAATTATGTAACTCGTATCAAAGCCGATGCTTTGGATCACTTTTATATCTTATCTGTCTTAATCCATGAAGGGAATCTCTTTGGACCAGTGGGCAGACAGCCAGGGAGCAGTTTGGGGTTCAGGGCCTTACTCAGGGGGACCTTTGACAATACTCTGTAGTGGACTTGAACCTGCAACCCTCCAGTTCGCAAGCCAAGTTCCCATGGAGTAAATTAATACTGCTCTTATCCCTATCAGCCTCACATATGACTAAAAGGAAGTGATAAAATAAGTGCAATGTGTTTCTTGCTGACAGGCAGCCTGTCTGACTTTAATTGTTGTTGTTAATAAGTCGCCATGTCAACCAGTAAAAGACTTCCCTGAAGGCTGCTCTTGTGTACCTAAAATAATTGATCTGTGCACAGTAAGGTCCCAGACCTAAAAGAAATCCACTGTCCAACAGTGATTTCCTGACTACAGTACTTTTAACCCCAAAGTTTTGCCGATTCACACGGCGGCCCCTGGCCCGACCTGCTGACACGTCATTCAGAACACCCCGTTTGGTAGCAAGAATCGTTACACTTGAATAGCCTACTCACCAGAAAGAGAGTGTTGCCAGCCACCAGGTTCTTTATGGATCACAGCGGTAAGGGAGCCTAAGACACTCAGGCGTCAGGGCCTCAACGTCTCACCCATATTTTGGAGGGGAGGTGTGAAGACCAGAGTCCCAGACACCAGCCGTGCACAGTTTTACCTTCAGCTCAGAGTGTCAAAGTCTTCACACGCGTGTGATCCTGCCGCCAAAATTGTGGTGAGAATGAGGGTGTTCAAATAAAATGCTCAGGCAAACAGTTCTGTTTTTCTGTGAATTTTCTTCAAATCTTCTGCAGAAGGAACTCACTGGGACACACACACTCCAGAGTATCATCCGAGTGAACTGAGTGTCTCAGCACATGCAGCTTCAAACCTAATCTCAGGGTCGGAGCACTATCTCATCATGGGAACATGGTGTCTTTGAGTGTTTCCTAGGGGACACTTTTAACACTATAAGACGAGTTATTATTTTCCTTTAGTTTTATAATATTAGACAAACAGTCAGAGGTTTGTGGATCAGTGTCTGAAGCGTCTGTCTGTATAAAGTGTAGAGGGTAGAAGATAGTAAAGGAAGCTGTTTTTTGAACGTATGGTCGGCCACATTAATCAGTATGTGTTCATATATTTTATGTTTTCAAATCTGTGAATTTGTAATGTACTTCTACCTTCATGTTGTGTAAACTGTGTCAGATGGAGGTCAGAGGGATGTTTGCAGGAGAACAGGGGAACCAGGCTAAGCAAGTGTTTGGAAATGAATATTTGGTGAGTGGACAGTGTTTGATACAAGTGAATTTAAAATGCAGTTAATTAATATACTGAAGGAAAAGTAAGAGCCATCAGACAAGTTTGATCCTCTGCTTGCTGTCTTCAGTCAGCTGTGTGTGTGTGTGTGTGTGTGTGTGTGTGTGTGTGTGTGTGTGTTGTGTGTGTGTGTGTGTGTGTGTGTCCTCAGTGAACTGTATCAGTCTCTGCAGTAGCTTCCAGCTGCAGCAGTCAGTTCAGTTTCTGTTCAGTCTGACTGAGGGAGGTTTTTGTACGATGCTTTTTCACTGTGTGAACACATACTGACTGTTGATGTAATGATAACTCTGACAGTAGTAAACTGCTGCATCTTCAGCCTGTACTCCACTGATGGTCAGAGTGAAGTCAGTCCCAGATCCACTGCCTGAAAAACGATCTGGGATCCCATCTTCGGTATAACTTGTCCAATAAATGAGCAATTTAGGAGGTTCTCCATTTTTCTGTTGGTACCAGTTTAAACAGTCATCACTGCCACAGCTGTCAACCTGCTGACTGGTCCTACAGCTGATGGAGACGGAGGCTCCCAGAGAAGAGCTCACTGCTCCAGGCTGAGTCACTGTGACCTGGCCTCTGGACTCTGAGGATACAGAGACAAACACATAAAGCAGCGTCATGGTTTTGTGGGCTTCATTTCAGAGGGACGGATGTTCATAGAGGAGAGGAGTTTGATTCTCTGGACTTTACCTGTGAAGCAGCAGCAGAGGAGAGTCCAGATGAGGACGGAGACCAAAGTCATGTTTTTGATGAGGAGGATTTCTGTGGCTTCTGTTGTCATGAAGGACAGCTGTCAGTCATCCAGTGTTCAACTCTCAGGACTATAAACTCTCCCAGAGCACTGGAGCATGGTGCTGCTGATGCAAAGTGGCTCTCTATGGAAATGCTCTGACTGACTCCAACAGGGACTTGGATTACTCTGATGATGCTGCTTCTCAATGGATCAATACGTTTACCAGAGGATTGATTAGGAATGTGTCACTGATCATTTTGATGGAGATTTGCTTTGATGACTGCAGAAAGATTTTCTTTTACAACATCTTCTGTCTGCTTTCATTTCATTCTAGAGGGATCAATTTGACTTTCAGACCAATGGAACAATATATACGTAAAAATGGGATTAATTCTCAACAACTGTGTCGCTGTTTGATAAATATAACATGAAATAGTTCATTCTTTTAAAAACAGGAAGTGTTTTTGTTGAGTTTGTTGTGTTCAAAGTCAGAGAGCCGTGTCTCTCTACAGTGAGAGGTTTTTGTACGACGACTCAATCAGTTTGTATCACTGTGGTACACGTTCGGTGGAGGAACCAGACTGGATGTTGGAAGTAAGTTTCTGCACAAATATTAAATATCGTATCATCAGCGAAGGTTTTAATTTCTGTGTCTGAACATTTGTAGTAGATCTAAATTTCCTCTGGACTGATCTAAATCACTTTAAAGACTCAATCTTATTGTTTGTTTCTCCTGTTTAACAATGAAGCTGAACTCAAAGCAGCTTTTCTGAACTTCTCTTTAAACGTTCCATTTAATTTGTGAAATGTGAACAGCTTGAACTGCAGCAAAGATTAAAGAACAAGACTCGTACTTTAAAAATAATTCAGCCTTTAATTCTGCATTTTAAACTGTTTAGACGTTGAGTTAAAATTATTTTGAATAGTGTGAATGAAGATAAAAATGTTTCCAAATCTCTGATCTTCTAAAATGGCTCAAATTGTCTTTTAACCTCAGTTTGAAATAATGTTGACAGTTCTCTGATGCTGTTTGTATTTTTAAATCTGTCTGAGGAACAGGTTACCTATGGTCGTCTGTTATTTTGGGCTGATAATGTCCTTTAACAGTGGATCTCATCAACTTTTGTCCTTTTTAGATTTTGAGAGTAAATGTTTTTTGTATTTCCAAATTTTAAACCGGGTTGTTTTATTTCCAGTGCAGTTTGATATCTTTCAGCTCATATGAGGACTCTTTCTGTGCTGATATGCATGAGAGGTTTCTTAAAGGAAGTGAAACAATGTGTGAGTGAGTGACTGGTGGAGCAGAAACCAGCTGTGTGGTCCCCGTCCTCTAAGCTGATTGGTTCTTCTCCTAGGTGATGTCCGTCCCACCCTGACGGTGCTGCCCCCCTCCAGCGAGGAGCTGCAGCAGGGGAAGGCCACGCTCATGTGCCTGGCCAACAAGGGCTTCCCCTCAGACTGGAGTCTGGCCTGGAAGGTGGACGGCAGCAGCAGCAGCAGCTGGGAGGAGAGCAGGAGCCCCGGGGTGCTGCAGAAGGACGGCCACTACAGCTGGAGCAGCACCCTGAGGCTCTCTGCAGACCAGTGGAGGAAGGTGGGCTCTGTGACCTGTGAGGCCACCCAGGGCTCCCAGACTCCGCTCTCAGAGACACTGAGGAGAGACCAGTGTTCCCAGTCCTGACCTGACTCACTGGGACTCTGCTACTGGTTTTCCTCTGCTCCTGCTCTCACTCTGCACTCTGGAACTGTCTCTCTCTTTTATTTGACATGTTTCAACAGCAACATTTACTAGCTTGTTGCACTGTTTCAATATTATTTCACTGTTTCCAGATAATAAAGACGTTTTCATCCAATCAGCTGTTTTCATGTTTATTATCAAAGTGTCTTAATAAATGTTCTCTTCATGGTGTCAGTTACTGTTTTACATCCAGAGAGAAACACATTTGAAAATCTGACTTAATGTTAATAACTTTAATATTTTTATTGCTTAGGTGAATCCAAGAACATTATTATATGAATAAAATTACATAAACCTGTAAAATATTTTACAAAAATTAAATACAAAGCCCAACATTAGTGTAATCTGCTTTTCTAACCAGGAGCTATTTACATACTGATTCTGCTGAAGAACCACAAAGAAAAATAAAAGATGAGAAAAGGAAAGAATTCAAATGTTACTGATTTACTTACTCCATAAACCCTTTTAGAAATCAATCATGAAATGCATTTTTGTTTTTGGAATACAAAACACACAGAATAACTGAAATATGTCATAGACATTATTATTAATTTGACAACATGAACAAATTTAGACATTGACATTAAATGTATTTTATATCAGCAATGTGTTTGAACAAGTTTGTATGAAAAAATGTGAGATATGGAAAAAGTGTTTATTTTAGTTCATAGATTAAATTTATAAAAGTTATTGATGTAATTTAAATGAGTGTACTGATGAATGAAACCCTGTTTTAAAAGAATATTAAAAGTAAAACTGTTTGGATTAAATACTAAATATTTTGTTACAATGTTCAAAGTGAATTGATTTTAACTTTTTTTATAAACCTGTTGTTTTAGTTTCAGTGCAGCTGTTGAGTCAGATCAGTTCCTCTCCAGCTGAGGGAGGTTTTTGTACGACGTTGTATCACTGTGTGAGGGGGAAGCTCTGACCCTGCTGACAGTAGTAAACTCCTGCATCTTCAGCCTGAACTCCACTGATGGTCAGAGTGAAGTCAGTCCCAGATCCACTTCCACTAAAACGATGTGGAACTCCAGACTGACGGGTTGTAGCATACTTAATCAGGAGTTTAGGAGCTTCTCCAGGTTTCTGAAGGTACCAGCTGAGGTAGCTGGTACCATAAGGAGTAACACTTGTACTGGTTTTACATCTGAGAGAGACAGCCTGTCCTGGAACAACAGACTGAGATCCAGGAGACTGAGTCAGGATGATTTGTCCTGATGAACCTGGAATAGATGAAAAAGAGGAGAAGGGTTATTGAGACAAATCCAGCTTGGAGAAAGATGATCAGCATCCAAACAGAAGAGTCTCATTTCTTTAACATGGAGAACAGATGGAAGAAGGTAAATGCTGCTTGTTTCAGTGTTTCTCCATCACAGCAGAACATCATTGTGGTGAACCTGGTTGCATCCTGAAGCAAAGTTTTCAGAAGAGAGTCTCACCCTGAACAAGGAGCCCCAGGGTGGCCAGCAGTAGAATCAGTGACATCATCATTGTGCTGCCGGCGTGTCAGTGGCTCTGAAAGGCCTGGACAGCCACTGATCAACACTGGCCTCTTAACGGCTGGGAGCAGAGAGGCAGGACAGATATGCAAACACACAGAGTCAGTGAACTGTAGCTGTCCTCAACATATCATGCTGTTTCCTCCTCACTGCTGGGACAGCTGGCTCACAAACAGTCTACATTTGTGTCAGAACATGAAAAAACTATTTCCACTTATGTTGGTTCTCTGTGTGACGTGTTGGGCTGCATCCATATAAACTGATATGAAGTGATACCTCAGGTTTTTTAATTTTGTGTATATATATTATATTTTAAATAGTTTGATGTGTTAATTAAGTTATGTAATTAATTGGAAAGAGTGTTTTGTTGAAGCAGGTGGTTCATAAATGGACAGTCTTCGTCTCATGCTGAGTATTACCTGATGAAGACATAATGTCCAAAGATTTAAGAGCATTAAATCAGTGAGCAGGAGCCTTTTCTTGATGCCAGTGCTCATGTTTCCACAAAGTTGGGAGCATGACATTGTCCACCCTGTCTTGGTATACTGAAGCATTAACAGATTCTTTCACTGGAACTAAGGGGTTAAGCCCAACCCCTGAAAAACAACTCCACAATATAACCCCACTCCACCAAACTTTAGACTCGGTAAAATGCAGTCCGGCAAGTACTGATCTCCTGCAACCATCAAACCCAGACTCATCCATCTGATAACCAGACAGAGAAGTGTGATTCGTCCCCCCAGAGAACACGTCTCCACTGCTCTAGTGTCCAATGGCGTGCTTTACACTGCTGCATCCAACGCTTTGCATTGCACTGGAGATGTAAGGCTTCGATACAGCTGCTCAGCCAGGGAAAATTCATACCATGAAGCTCTCTACGCACTGTTCTTGAGCTAATCCGAAGGCCACACAACGTTTGGAGCTCAGTAGCTATTGACTCTGCAGAAAGTTGGTGACAGACCTAAAAGAAATCAACTGTCCAACAGTGATTTCTTGACTTTTAACCCCAAAATTTTGCCAATTCACACGGCAGCCCCAGGCCCGACCTGCTGACACGTCATTCAGAACACCCCGTTTGGTAGAGAGAATCGTTACACTTGAATAGCCTACTCACCAGAAAGAGAGTGTTTCCAGCCACCAGTTTCTTTATGGATCACAGCAGTAAGGGAGCCTAAGACACTCAGGCGTCAGGGCCTCAACATCTCACTTGTATATTGGAGGAGAGGTATGAAGTCCAGAGTCCCAGACTCCAGCCGTGCACGGTTTTACCTTCAGCTCAAAGCGTCAAAGTCTTCTCACACGTGATCCTGCCGACAACGCCAAAATTGTGGTGGGAATGAGGGTGTTCAAATAAACAGCTCAGGCAAACACTTGTCTTTCTGTGAATTTTCTTCAAGTCTTCTGCAGAAGGAACTCACTGGGACACACACACATCAGAGTATCATCAGAGTGAACTGAGTGTCTCAGCACATGCAGCTTCTAACCTAATCTCAGGGTCGGAGCACTATCTCATCATGAGAACATGGTGTCTTTGAGTGTTTCCTAGGGGACACTCATCTGGATCTGTTATAAGACAGCCATGCCCAGGTAAATGTTGTGAACCACTTAAAGTCATGACCCCCTGGACACATCATAAAGCATCACACACATTTACCTTCCATTGACCCCATACCCAACAGACTGGAGGCCTCCAATGAGTGAGATTAGTTACATGTCGGTGTTTGGAGATGGTTCTCATGGAATTCCCATTACACCTTGCTCATGGCTCCTCGGCTTCAAGGCTCTGGAACAGCCTGCTCAGGGAAAGTATGTGTCTCTACATCAGTGGAGCTGACTCTGCTGCTGTTGTAGCTGACTCAGCTGGCTGTTTAAAACATCCTCATGGAGATTAACAGACTTAAGACGCTGTACAGTAATTCAAAATTAACCCCCTGAAGCCTGAATTTTTTTACAATAAAAAAAAGTGTTTTCATTCTTTAAAGCTGCTTAACAGCTTCTTTAAAGCTGATGTTAAATTAATTGAAGATTGTTAATTTGTCTACATAGCATAGAAATAATATAAATTCAGTTATGATGCAAATTAGCGACAACAGACATAAACGAGAAAACAGGGCCTGCAAAAGGTTCCTAGGTACGTATCCGATATGCATCAGCAGGCATTGGGGGGGAATCCATGTGCTTTCTTGGCTTATAGTCTACAAGGAAGAGGTATGATGCAAATTCACGACAATCGGCGTCAAGGGGTTGATAATAACAAATGTTTCACTCTCAAACCACATCGGTCTTATTGTGATCTTGGCTAGACAGCAGCATGAAAACAGCATTAGATCAATAAATACAATTCAGAAAACACATACTCATACTACACTAAAAATAATACAAAATAAAAAATTTTGATTTTATTTTTGATTTCTATTTTCAAATCTAAGCTTCTGTTAGTTTCACTCTGGTTGTTTAAAAAATGTTTTTTATTTTTTTCTAAAGGTTTCAAATTGACCTCAAACTCTCTTTGGGTTGAATTCATCCAGCAGAGGGAGGAGGATTCAAACTTAGACAATCAGGACACACAGGAACAGTTAAGTCATTTATAGATCAAAGTGAAGATGAAAAAGCTTCCTGACAGGTTAGCAAGTCTAAACAGATGTAACTGAGAATCCCCAGGTGATCAGGAATGCTGCAGTCCCTTCTTATGTATTTTTTGCCATTTAATTTCCCTTTTTCCCATAAACTTTGGCTGAATGTCAGCGTTCCTCTGGGTTGATTAAAGGATCATTCAGATCACCTGTTGCACCTGTTGGCTGTGGGGACTGACTCCTCAACAATGACTGAGAGCAGCTTGGTGATTCTCCTTTTAGTACATCAGGGTGTGATGACGCCCATTCTGAAAGGCATTAGAGAGGTGGGCCACTGCACACCCAGGGCTAGTGACAAAGCCTCGTGAAGTTTTTTAGGTTATTTTCTGATTGTAACAAAAAAATATTTCCTGTAAGAACTGTAGCCTACATGTTGCTACCTGCCAATATGACATTGTAGAATTGTTCAGGCAGACAGCTTTTGGATTCTTCTTCCTAAGATCGCTCAAATCGTGCTTCAAAAACATTTAACGCTATAAGACGAGTTAATATTTTCTTTTAGTTTTATAATATTAGACAAACTGTGGATCAGTGTCTGAAGCGTCTGTCTGTATAAAGTGTCGGGGTAGAAGATAGTAAAGGGAGCTGTTTTTTGGACGTATGGTCGGCCACATTAATCAGTATGTGTTCATATATTTTGTGTTGTCAATTCTGTGAATTTGTAATGTACTTCTACCTTCATGTTGTGTAAACTGTGTCAGATGGAGGTCAGAGGGATGTTTGCATCAGTCTCTGCAGTAGCTTCCAGCTGCAGCAGTCAGTTCAGTTTCTGTTCAGTCTGACTGAGGGAGGTTTTTGTACGACGTTTTTTCACTGTGTGAACACACGCTGACTGTTGATGTAGTGACGACTCAGACAGTAGTAAACTGCTGCATCTTCAGCCTGAACTCCACTGATGGTCAGAGTGAAGTCAGTCTTTGATCCACTGCCTGAAAAACGATCTGGAATCCCTGACATTCTCTCACTGGTGTAGCGAATGAGTATTGTAGGAGTTTCTCCATCTTTATGTTGGTACCAGTTTAAACAGTAAGCACTGCTACAGCTTTGAACCTGCTGACTGACCCTACAGCTGATGGAGACGGAGGCTCCCAGAGCAGAGCTCACTGCTCCAGGCTGAGTCACTGTGACCTGGCCTCTGGACTCTGAGGATACAGAGACAAACACATAAAGCAGCGTCATGGTTTTGTGGGCTTCATTTCAGAGGGACGGATGTTCATAGAGGAGAGGAGTTTGATTCTCTGGACTTTACCTGTGAAGCAGCAGCAGAGGAGAGTCCAGATGAGGACGGAGACCAAAGTCATGTTTTTGATGAGGAGGATTTCTGTGGCTTCTGTTGTCATGAAGGACAGCTGTCAGTCATCCAGTGTTCAACTCTCAGGACTATAAACTCTCCCAGAGCACTGGAGCATGGTGCTGCTGATGCAAAGTGGCTCTCTATGGAAATGCTCTGACTGACTCCAACAGGGACTTGGATTACTCTGATGATGCTGCTTCTCAATGGATCAATACGTTTACCAGAGGATTGATTAGGAATGTGTCACTGATCATTTTTGATGGAGATTTGCTTTGATGACTGCAGAAAGATTTTCTTTTACAACATCTTCTGTCTGCTTTCATTTCATTCTAGAGGGATCAATTTGACTTTCAGACCAATGGAACAATATATACGTAAAAATGGGATTAATTCTCAACAACTGTGTCGCTGTTTGATAAATATAACATGAAATAGTTCATTCTTTTAAAAACAGGAAGTGTTTTTGTTGAGTTTGTTGTGTTCAAAGTCAGAGAGCCGTGTCTCTCTACAGTGAGAGGTTTTTGTACGACGACTCAATCAGTTTGTATCACTGTGGTACACGTTCGGTGGAGGAACCAGACTGGATGTTAACTGTAAGTACTTTTGACTTCTACAGGAACTCAGATTTTATATATATTCTTTTTATATTGAATAAAAACAAGCTTTAGTTAAAGATGTTGGTTGATAGTTGAAATTTAATATTATTGCAGTGACCATTACTTCACTGTGATACAGATAAAATTCTGTCTGATGAAGAAACTCTTTAGTTACACTTAAAATGTGCATTTAGTTTTTAAATTCTTACAATTTTACTGTTCTTAAAAACTATAGTTGGTTATTAAAGAAACTATTTTGATTTGTGATTTTGCCTTCAAAAAAATCATTTCTTTAGTGAGTGTTTTATCTGGAAACACTGAATGTGTTTTACTCAGTCTTCCTCCCAGACTGATGAATTTAACGACATGTCACATCCTCACTATAACCAATGAATATCATAATATCACTGCAGTTAGTTTAATCACATGCTGTGTTGGTAGAATATTTGTTTGATGTGGAAAAAGCATTTGTAGCACTTCAAACTGTTTTCAGTAGTTCAGTCCGTCTGTTGTCGTGGTTCAGTAGTGATGTCTGCGTAAATGAAGAGAGCAAACACACACCGTCTCTGATGAGTTTTGATTTGAGCTGAAAAATCTGAAGAACAAATAAAAGTCTTTAATTGTTGAACTCTGAAGTTTAAGATGTTAATTCAGCTAAAGAAAGAGTTTCCCGCCTGAAACTTTCTCTTCATGGTTCAGCAGTGATGCCTGTCTGTTGCCATGGTTACTGAGCTGAGAGAGGGAAGTGAAACACTGAAGACCAGTTTGATCCGGTCTGAGGAAGACCAACAGAACCAGCATCCTCCTCTGCTGCAACCAACAGGGTGGAGTTTATTTTCTCTGTGTATGAACTTTCTTCATGTTGTCTCTCTGTCTCCTCCTCCAGTGGGTGATGTCCGTCCCACCCTGACGGTGCTGCCCCCCTCCAGCGAGGAGCTGCAGCAGGGGAAGGCCACGCTCATGTGCCTGGCCAACAAGGGCTTCCCCTCAGACTGGAGTCTGGCCTGGAAGGTGGACGGCAGCAGCAGCAGCAGCAGCAGCTGGGAGGAGAGCAGGAGCCCCGGGGTGCTGCAGAAGGACGGCCACTACAGCTGGAGCAGCACCCTGAGGCTCTCTGCAGACCAGTGGAGGAAGGTGGGCTCTGTGACCTGTGAGGCCACCCAGGGCTCCCAGACTCCGCTCTCAGAGACACTGAGGAGAGACCAGTGTTCCCAGTCCTGACCTGACTCACTGGGACTCTGCTACTGGTTTTCCTCTGCTCCTGCTCTCACTCTGCACTCTGGAACTGTCTCTCTCTTTTATTTGACATGTTTCAACAGCAAGATTTACTAGCTTGTTGCACTGTTTCAATATTATTTCACTGTTTCCAGATAATAAAGACATTTTCATCTAATCAGCTGTTTTCATGTTTATTATTATCAAAGTGTCTTAATAAATGTTCTCTTGATAGTGTTAGTGAATGTATTTCATCCAGAGAAACTGGGCTGACATAATGGCAATATCTCCACAGTGAATATTAAAAAATTGTCATAGTACATAATGTATAGCCATACATGCTGTATATTGAGAGTGAACATCAGCTTATCTATATAGTTAGATTAGTACAAACCAGTGATGTTAGCAGTATAAGGCCAATTATCAATAATACTATACAAATAATCACCTGGTCCGAATTAATATGAATCCCTAATGGCTGTCAAACACTTGCTACTGTAGTCATTAGAGATTTGTTTGTAATAATAAACCTTTGGAACAAAACCCAATGCAGAAACCCCTCAATCATTGTTTTTATAAAACTACACCTCTGTTGTAAATTTTACAAACCTGAAATATAAAGCACCATATCATCAGCATATTGAAAAATAAAATCAGAGCAAGCAGAGCTCTCAGCAAAGAGGCTCGGTCAGCTCAGTTGGTAGAGGTGATGCTTTTTAAAGACCCTTTTACACACATTCATCTCATCATGCCTGGAATATTGCTACAGCCTTTTTTTTGCTTGAACCAAAAATCTATAGATTGACTCCTGACTGAACTCAGCTGCCAGGATTTTACCCAGAACCTCCAAGAAATGTGAAAACAACACTCGTGTTTTAGTCTCTTCACGCTGGCATTTTAAAAAATGACTTTAAAACTTTTATTCAGTGTTTTATGTAAATATATCCCTTTTATGTTTTTGTATTGATATTCTGATGATGATGATGATTCTGTTTGAAAAAGCAAATACTTCAAAATGTTGGAAATTGTTTGTTTATCTTGGAGTCGAACTGACCCCTGACATAATACATGTTACTATCCTTGATAACGGGAATTGTTTTTCTTTCCAAATGTTATAAATAACATAAATCTGTACTTATAAATAATATCAAGCCATTAAAAAATCAAAAAGATCTTTTTTTCAATCAGTGAGATTTCATAATGATTTACATATTTTGTATTATGTTTCTGAGCGTCAGTGTTTCTGCCACAGAAAACATTTGTTGCATTGCAGATATGGAGCTTCAGTGTCCTGAGATTTCAGTGTGATGTGTGGACGTTGATGTTTCATATATTGTGAACTTTATGTCTCTACATCATGTCTGTGAAGGTTCTCAGTCATTCAGGTCATAGTTATCCAAAGAAGGTGAAAGTTCAGGACAACTGTACTTGGTTCATCTAAGTATCTGCCATGTGGTTCTTTCTCTGCAAATAGTTGTATTATTTTTCTCTATTCTTTTATTATTCTTATACAACTTTGTTTATTCCATATTATATATTTCTACTTTATTTATGTCAACTGTATGTTTGTCTATGTGTAGCACCTCATTACCAAAACAAATTCCTCATATGTGTGATAGTGCTGCAAACTCGCTGCGAACAACACTCGACTCTCTAGCCCCTCAAAAAAAGAAAATACTAAAGACAGTTAGCTCCATGGTATAATACTGAAACTCGCAAATTAAAGCAAATATCCAAGAAACTTGAGGAACTGACGTTCCACCAAACTGGAAAATTCTCGTTTAATTTGGCAAGATAGTCTAAAAACTTATAGGAAGGCCCTCCGTAATGCCAAAGCAGCGTACTACTCGTCATTAATAGAGGAAAATAGGAACAACCCCAGGTTTCTTTTCAGCACTGTAGCCAGGCTGACAGAAAGTCACAGCTCTATTGAGCAAAGTATTCCCATAGCTCTCAGTAGTTACGACTTCATGAGCTTCTTTAATGATAAAATTCTAGCTATTAGAAACAAAATCCACCAAGACCTGCCCTCAACTGGCACCGACTTAACTCAATACTCAAGAACTTTAGAAACAGCTGTAAAACCAGTTATATGTTTAGACTGCTTTGCTTCCCTCAATCTTTATCAACTAACTTCAATAATTTCTTCATCTAAACCATCTACCTGCCTCTTAGACCCCATCCCGACTAGGCTGCTTAAAGAAGTTTTGCCCTTGGTTGGCACTTCTCTGCTGGATGTGATCAATTTGTCTTTATCAACAGGCTACGTGCCACAGTACTTTAAAGTAGCTGTAATTAAACCTCTTCTGAAAAAGCCCAACCTGGATCCAGATGTTTTAGCCAACTATAGACCTATATCTAACCTTCCATTTCTCTCTAAGGTCCTGGAGAAAGCAGTCGCCAAACAGCTGTGTAACTTTCTACATAGCAATAGTTTATTTGAGGATTTTCAGTCAGGATTTCGAGCTCATCATAGCACAGAGACAGCACTGGTGAAAATTACTAATGACCTCCTAACTGCATCAGACAAAGGACTTGTCTCTGTATTGGTTTTACTAGATCTTAGTGCTGCATTTGATACCATTGACCATCAGATCCTATTACAGAGAATGGAACATTTCATTGGCATTAAAGGAACCGCTCTAAGCTGGTTTAAGTCCTATTTATCAGATCGATTTCAGTTTGTACATGTTAACGATGAGTCCTCCATGCATACCAAAGTTAGTCATGGAGTTCCACAAGGATCTGTACTCGGACCAATCCTCTTCACTTTATATATGCTTCCTTTAGGCAATATTATCAGGAAACACTCCATAAACTTTCATTGTTATGCAGATGATACTCAGTTATATCTATCGATCAAGCCAGATGAAACTCATCAGTTAGCTAAGCTTCAAATGTGTCTTCAGGATATTAAAACCACATCACCCCTGTTTTAGCTTCATTACACTGGCTCCCAGTATGTTTTAGAATTGACTTTAAAATTTAATTAATCACTTTTAGAGCTCTTCATGGCATTTCTGACCTTTTAGTCCCCTACACACCAGCATGTACCTTGAGGTCCTTGGGCAGAGGTCAGCTGTCTGTTCCAGAGTCTCGACTGAAAACTAAATGGGACAGTTTGCTGTCCGGGCCCCGAGGCTCTGGAAGAGCCTGCCCAGGGAAATCAGGTCAGCTGAGTCAGTGAACTCTTTCAAGTGCATTCTTAAAACATACTTTTATAGGAGAGCCTTTCCTGAACTTGGTTGACTTTATTTTATCCATTAATCCATTAATTATTCTATTCTATTTTAATTATTTTATATTTATCTTAAACGTGTATTTTAGTCTTTTCAATGTTTTCTTGCTTTTATCTTGTATTGTTTTTTGTATTTCTGTTTTTTGGGTATTATTGTCTTTACACTTGTTTAAGTACTTTGTAACTTCTTTTTGAAAAGTGCTCTACAAATAAAGATTATGATTATTATTTTTACTGGTTCGCTCCATGCTGCTGTAACGACAGTCGTTATGGTCGTTAGAACTACCCAAGGCCAAAGATGACAAAAGTGGTCGTTCAGACTTGGCCTGGGGTTGTTCTAACAACCGTAATGACTGTCGTTACCAAGTCCAGTTGTCTTTGACTTTGACCTCCTTTGTGTCTCTACATCAGTGGAGCTGACTCTGCTGCTGTTGTGGTTTTAATGGTCTGACTGGGCTTCTTCACTGGAACTGTTCTCTTCATCTGAGGAAACTTTCAGCTTGTTGAGGAGGACTGTTTGAACTTCAGGAGGAAAACTGGTGGAGACACAATGAGCATCAGAAATCATCTGTGTGTGTGTGTGTGTGTGTGTGTGTGTGTGTGTGTGTGTGT
This sequence comes from Lepomis macrochirus, assembly GCA_024633595.2. Taxonomy (NCBI): domain Eukaryota; kingdom Metazoa; phylum Chordata; class Actinopteri; order Centrarchiformes; family Centrarchidae; genus Lepomis; species Lepomis macrochirus. The sequence goes on from JALXJV020000013.1 coordinate 888,346, forward strand.
GTGTGTGTGTGTGTGTGTGTGTGTGTGTGTGTCCTCAGTGAACTGTATCAGTCTCTGCAGTAGCTTCCAGCTGCAGCAGTCACTTCAGTTTCTGTTCAGTCTGACTGAGGGAGGTTTTTGTACGACGCTTTTTCACTGTGAACAGCCATTGACTGTTGATGTAGTGTCGACCCTCACAGTAGTAAACTCCTGAATCTTCAGCCTGAACTCCACTGATTGTCAGAGTGAAGTCAGTCCCATATCCACTTCCACTAAAACGATCTGAAACTCCAGACTGACGGGTTCTAGCTCGATAAATTAGGAATTTAGGAGCGTCTCCAGGTTTCTGAAGGTACCAGCTGAGCAAGCTAGTACTAATACTGGATTTACATCTGAGAGAGACAGCCTGTCCTGGAACAACAGACTGAGATCCAGGAGACTGAGTCAGGATGATTTGTCCTGATGAACCTGGAGAAGATGAAAAAGAGGAGAAGGGTTATTGAGACAAATCCAGCTTGGAGAAAGATGATCAGCATCCAAACAGAAGAGTCTCATTTCTTTAACATGGAGAACAGATGGAAGAAGGTAAATGCTGCTTGTTTCAGTGTTTCTCCATCACAGCAGAACATCATTGTGGTGAACCTGGTTGCATCCTGAAGCAAAGTTTTCAGAAGAGAGTCTCACCCTGAACAAGGAGCCCCAGGGTGGCCAGCAGTAGAATCAGTGACATCATCATTGTGCTGCCGGCGTGTCAGTGGCTCTGAAAGGCCTGGACAGCCACTGATCAACACTGGCCTCTTAACAGCTGGGAGCAGAGAGGCAGGACAGATATGCAAACACACAGAGTCAGTGAACTGTAGCTGTCCTCAACATATCATGCTGTTTCCTCCTCACTGCTGGGACAGCTGCCTCACAAACAGGCTACATTTGTTAAAGCATGAAAGAACCAATTTAGAAATCTTTCAAATCTAAACTTCTGTTAGTTTAACTTTTTCTTTTAAAACAGATGTGTTTTCATTGTAAAGGTTTCAAATTGACCTCAAACTGTCTTTGGGTTGAATTCATGCAGCAGAGGGAGGACGATTCAAAGTTAGACAATCAAGGCACACAAGGACAGAAATTTATAGATCAAAGTGAGGATGAAAAGGCTTCCTGGCAGGTTAGCAAGTCAGAACAGATTTAACTCAGAATACATGGAAACAGAAATGTTGCAGGTAAGGGGTACAGGTAGATAGGATGCAGCAGTCTCTTCTTCTATTTAAATCCCCTATTTCCGTTACATTTTGGCTCAGTGTCAACATTCCTTTGAGTTGACGTTGGGTCTTCTGGGATCACTGAGATCACCTGTTGTAGGTGTGGGAACTGACTCCTTAACAATGATTGAGAGCAGCTTGGTGATTCTCTTCTTGGCAAATCAGGGTGTGATGACGCCTATTCTTGAAGGCAAAAGAGAGGTGGGCAACAGCACAGCCAGGGCTAGTGACAAAGCCTTGTGAAGTTTTTCAGGCTTTTTATCTGATTGTAAGAGCTGCAAGAACTGTAGCCTGCATGTTGCTACCTGCCACTATGTCTAAATAATGTTTAAAAAAGTTTCCTTAAATCATCATTATCTGCTATAACAGCAAACCAGGCAGTCTAAGCTACAATGCAGCAGACAATAAAGAAAGCACACTGTAAAATACTTCACCTCTGGACCTCTGCAGAGGCTCTGGCTGTTGCATTAGACACATGCTGCTGTGCATACAGATGGCTTCCTGCATGAATGGATTCCTTTTATAGAAATAAAAACATTTCCACCATAAATTGGAGCAGAAAATGTCTCCAGAATGCAGGAAATTAATTGTTTAATGCTTCAATTTTTTGGGGGGGGGGGAGGAGGACCCCCAGACCCCCACTCATATATATCAGATTTCAGATTTCTTCAAAATAGTGTTAAAAATCTTCTGGTCTTGTTGTTGTGCATCATCATGTCTCATGACCCAAAATGTATCATCACGCCCCAAATCTGAACACTTATGTCCCCCCACTTTTCAACACAAAGTGAAATGCACAGAGCTGTTCATCGGGGGAAACTAAACAACCACTACACAAACGCATGGCTCAACACAGAAGGGCCAACTCCTCAGGTCAAGACTCAGTTTTTTTACATCTGAAGGACAGAGGACACTCGTTTGAGGACCATCAGGTGCACATTTTAGACAGAGAGGATGGATGGTTTGAAAGAGGGGTCAGGGAAGCCATTTACACCCGGGTCAAGAAGCCATCATTGAACAGAGGAGGGGGTCTACACCACCACTAATCCCCCCCACTTACAATGCTCCACAGCCAGGAGCACTAATGAACCAGCGGTATCGATGATCCTACCAACGACCCCACAGAGGTTAAATAGCTGAGTTTCCCTACAGTTTCAGTCAGAACTGAAGAAGTCTCTTGGATGAGAGACGAAACATCTTCCAGTATCTTCAACCAAGTCCAGTTGCCTTGACTTGAACCTTCTTTGGATCACTATGACCTGGAGGACTGAGAACCTTCACAGACATGTTATAGTTATAGCAGCTAGTTATAACTCTTCCATATTTGAAATGCTCCTTTACTGCTGAAGTTGATGTCCTGCACAATAGGTTTCAGTTGGATTTAAAGGTGCTATGCATAGTTTTTAAAAAATTAACAAATCACTTTTTCATTGCCTGTTGGTGAAAGGGTTGTAACCTCACACACAAAAACGATCCACTTGCTGGGTTTTATTGTGACCTCTGAAGGCCAGTATGCCAATACCTCTGTGGAGGAAATCTGGAGGAAGACTCAGGGTTGGATTTTACAGAAATCCCTTGACTTTGACGTACTCCTTTCTTGTCTACTGATCCTGCACTACGACACTGCAGCTACTGACATGAAGTTCCCTAAAACAAATAAACAACCGGGAACGAGCACAACACAGACGGCAAAACAAACTCATAAAAAAAAACAAGAATAAAATTTCTGTGCTGGAGCCCGTCAGGCCAAACGAGAATCATACTGACATCGGTGGAAAGGCAGTCAACATCAGAAAGGCTTCAGACATGGAGAGCCTCCACTTTGTTTTGGAACTGACAAAACTGACCCAGAGTTGGCTTTCTTCCTGTTGGACAGGTAAACTAATATTGCAGCAAGGCACGTGAAATAAATTATGACTTGGTGCTTTAGTTGGCTCAGGTTATATAACGTTAACTCACCGTCTAACACTGACCAGTTGCTAACGTTATCCTTTGCTAAATACTGTAGTTTCATGGGTTTCCTCATCACCAGTTAAAGCGACCCATATTACTATCCTGTGTACAACCAGTATTATGTCCAAGTGTTGATTTTAGAGCACAACAAATGATGGAACAGTAAAAAGCAAATGTGGAGCGAGAGTTTATGTGAGTTTCCAGCATGTTGTGTGATGCTGTCTCCAGATGTGTCGGCCTCTGTGTCGGATTCTGCTCGCTCATGAGTTCAAGCACGAGCACACACACAGGCGCAATCTAAAACCTGCACTGCTATTGGCCGCTGAAAACTACATACTGTCCCTTTAGTTCGTTTTGGGAGCAAAACAGTCCAGTCAAGTCAAGAGGAAGTTAATTACTTCATGTTTTAATGGTGAACATTTACATTTACTCATTTGGCAGACGTTTTTATCCAAAGCGACTTACATTTGAGGAACAACTTACAAGTATCAACAGAGCATCAAATACAGATCTACAACTGACAATACATACTAGTAAGAGCTCATAGTACATATCACATCAATGGGTAAATACCTAGGGAAGGAAGTAAGAGTTAACAGAAAGTGCAATCAGAACAAAAAGTGCAGTCAATACATGATAATTGTAGGGATAGAAGAAGAAGAGCACAGGAAGTGCATGTTAGAGGTTAGTTAGTTAGAGGTGTTATAAGAGGAAGTGTTCTCGGAAGAGATGAGTTTTCAAGAGCTTCTTGAAGTTAGAGAGGGACGCCCCTGCTCTGATGGCGTGTGGTAGCTCGTTCCATCATCGTGGTGTCACAGATGAGAACAGCCGGGACTGCGATCGTTTTGTGTGAAGGGCTGGCAGAGCCAGGCGCCGTTCGTTGGAGGAGCGTAGCGGCCAAGAAGGAACGTAGGTTTGTATAATGGAGTTTAGGTAGATGGGTGCAGACCCGGTGGTCACTCTGTATGCAAGCATTAGTGACTTGAATTTGAGTCTGGAGGCCACGGGAAGCCAGTGGAGGTCACTGAGTAATGGAGTGACATAAGTCCTTTTGGGCTGATCAAAAACCAGCCGCGCTGCTGCGTTCGAACATGTGACATAAAGTTAATGGTTTCTGAAGATATTTGTTCAACTTAAAAACTGTTTCATTTACACAAGTTGTGTTACTTGGGAAAACATAAAATAGTGCCACTACACAGATAACACACAGTTGTACACTGACCTCATGCACCGCATGATGTCCACTGTCCAAACCTCACTTCACATGGTACATTCCATCCCTAAAACATTCAGCATTGTTTAGTCAGACAGCTTGAAACTTCTTCTGAAGATCCCTCAAGTTTTGCTTCAAACCGCCTCATGCATCTTCAAAAACTTGTGACACAACCACCAATGTGTCCCTGAGCAAGGCAGTTAACCCCTTTTTTTTCCCCTGATGTATGTGACCTCTGACATTTATACCAATTGTAAGTCACTTTGGATAAAAGCATCAGCTAAATGAATACATGTAAATCAAACCCCTACAAAGAGCTTATCTGTTTTTTGGACTCATGGTGCAAACACATTGATCAATATATGCTCATGTTTTATGTTTTCAATTCTGTCAATTTGTAATTTTCCTCCAGCTCCATGATGTCGATCTCTGTCTCCTGTCTCAGCTTTGCGTACTGTGTCGGATGGAGGTCAGGGTGATGTTTGCAGGAGCACAGGGGAACCAGGTGAACCACCTTTTTAAAATGTATATTTGGTGAGTGGACTGTGTTGGATAAAAGTGATTAAAACCAAGTTAATTAATACACTGAAATGAAAAGTAAGAGACATCATCTGAGTTTCTCTGCTTGCTGTTTTCACTCAGCTGTGGTTTGTTGGTCGACATCAGTGAAGCTGACCTGTTGGATATTTTTGTGCTTTTAACATCTGTCTGTGTGTGTGTGTGTGTGTGTGTGTGTGTGTGTGTGTGTGTGTGTGTGTGTGTGTGTGTGTGTGTGTGTGTGTGTGTGTGTCCTCAGTGAACTGTATCAGTCTCTGCAGTAGCTTCCAGCTGCAGCAGTCACTTCAGTTTCTGTTCAGTCTGACTGAGGGAGGTTTTTGTACGACGCTTTTTCACTGTGTGAACAGATACTGACTGTTGATTTCATGAAGACTGTGACAGTAGTAAACTGCTGCATCTTCAGCCTGAACTCCACTGATGGTCAGAGTGAAGTCAGTCTCAGATCCACTGCCTGAAAAACGATCTGGAATCCCTGATTCTCGAGTGCTTGCATAGTAAATGAGCAGTTTAGGAGCTTCTCCATCTTTCTGTTGGTACCAGGCTAAAGTATCTGAATCATCAACCTCCTCACTGAACCTACAGCTGATGGAGACGGAGGCTCCCAGAGCAGAGCTCACTGCTCCAGGCTGAGTCACTGTGACCTGGCCTCTGGACTCTGAGGATACAGAGACAAACACATAAAGTAGCGTCATGGTTTTGTGGGCTTCATTTCAGAGGGACGGATGTTCATAGAGGAGAGGAGTTTGATTCTCTGGACTTTACCTGTGAAGCAGCAGCAGAGGAGAGTCCAGATGAGGACGGAGACCAAAGTCATGTTTTTTGATGAGGAGGATTTCTGTGGCTTCTGTTGTCATGAAGGACAGCTGTCAGTCATCCAGTGTTCAACTCTCAGGACTATAAACTCTCCCAGAGCACTGGAGCATGGTGCTGCTGATGCAAAGTGGCTCTCTATGGAAATGCTCTGACTGACTCCAACAGGGACTTGGATTACTCTGATGATGCTGCTTCTCAATGGATCAATACGTTTACCAGAGGATTGATTAGGAATGTGTCACTGATCATTTTATGGAGATTTGCTTTGATGACTGCAGAAAGATTTTCTTTACAACATCTTCTGTCTGCTTTCATTTCATTCTAGAGGGATCAATTTGACTTTCAGACCAATGGAACAATATATACGTAAAAATGGGATCTCATTAGCTTTTGCCTTTTTTGAGAGTTTGGGCACTAATTATATTTTATCTTAAATCAAAGTTTGATATCTTTCAGCTCATATGAGGACTCTTTCTGTGCTGATATGCATGAGAGGTTTCTTAAAGGAAGTGAAACAATGTGTGAGTGAGTGACTGGTGGAGCAGAAACCAGCTGTGTGGTCCCCGTCCTCTAAGCTGATTGGTTCTTCTCCTAGGTGATGTCCGTCCCACCCTGACGGTGCTGCCCCCCTCCAGCGAGGAGCTGCAGCAGGGGAAGGCCACGCTCATGTGCCTGGCCAACAAGGGCTTCCCCTCAGACTGGAGTCTGGCCTGGAAGGTGGACGGCAGCAGCAGCAGCAGCAGCAGCAGCAGCAGCAGCTGGGAGGAGAGCAGGAGCCCCGGGGTGCTGCAGAAGGACGGCCACTACAGCTGGAGCAGCACCCTGAGGCTCTCTGCAGACCAGTGGAGGAAGGTGGGCTCTGTGACCTGTGAGGCCACCCAGGGCTCCCAGACTCCGCTCTCAGAGACACTGAGGAGAGACCAGTGTTCCCAGTCCTGACCTGACTCACTGGGACTCTGCTACTGGTTTTCCTCTGCTCCTGCTCTCACTCTGCACTCTGGAACTGTCTCTCTCTTTTATTTGACATGTTTCAACAGCAACATTTACTAGCTTGTTGCACTGTTTCAATATTATTTCACTGTTTCCACATAATAAAGACATTTTCAACCAATCAGCTGTTTTCATGTTTATTATTATCAAAGTCTCTTAATAAATGTTCTCTTGATGGTGTTAGTGAATGTACATACATAAACATAAATAGTATTAAAAATGTTTTATACATCTACACTGTATTACATCTAGAAAAAATGTCATGAATCTCCACGATGATTTTACAAATAATTGGTAATACTGTGTAATGTGTAGCCATAAATTCTGTATAATAAAGAGTTTATACACTCAAACAAAACTCCTCTTTGTTGACATTGTCAGAAATGTGTAAATTCAGTTATTTGTTTATTACTGGTCAGGGTGTTGTTGCACTGCATTACATTAGTTTGTTTTTAATAATGATTTGTCCATCTACTTACACACAGGAAGGTGTCAGAATATTAGTAACATCTGAATATAATGGAGTGCAACACCAGCACTAACTATGACCTCAACGCTAAAACATGTTATTGAATTAAACAGCTCTATGACAGTGTTGAACAAACTGAACAAAAGAGGTGTCATAAAAAACTCCATTTTATGGCAGGACACGCTTTTTTAAAAATGAAATAGACTGTAAAGGTGTACCTAATAAAGTGGATACTGTATTTCTCGGCTTCATCAATAATATCAAGTGTTTTGGGTTAAAGAGTACATGACTGTTTCAAAGTGTTTTAGTTGCAGATTTTTATGTATTACTTGAATGTGTTTAAAGACTCAGTATGTTTCCATGTTACTAATTAAACTACTGTATTTATCCTTCAGTCTTAAGTTTATGTTTTTGAATTGTTGATTTTTCTTGACTAATGCAGGATTCTCAGTGAGGTTGAAAAAACAGGTAGCTTTAACAAATCAGTCAAAGAAGAAACATTTTCTCCAGAGTAAAAGATTCAGTGGTTTTGTGTCATATTTCCTTATTAAACCATTTTGATCCTGATTGAAACTTTGCTCTAAATTGGAGTTTAAGTAAACTGTAAAAGTGTGATCATGTCTCATGAAGAAGTTTCATATGTTTAGTTTCAGTGCAGCTGTTGAGTCAGATCAGTTCCTCTGCAGCTGAGGGAGGTTTTTGTACGACGTTGTATCACTGTGTGAGGGGGAAGGCGCCAGTGTACTGACAGTAGTAAACTCCTGAATCTTCAGCCTGAACTCCACTGATGGTCAGAGTGAAGTCAGTCCCAGATCCACTTCCACTAAAACGATCAGGAACTCCAGACTGACGGTTTGTAGCATAATAAATCAGAAGTTTAGGAGCTTCTCCAGGTTTATGAAGGTACCAGTTGAGGTAGCTGGTACTACTAGTGGCTTTACATTTGAGAGAGACAGCCTGTCCTGGAACAACAGACTGAGATCCAGGAGACTGAGTCAGGACGTTTTCTCCTGATGAACCTGGAAAAGATGAAAAAGAGGAGAAGGGTTATTGAGACAAATCCAGCTTGGAGAAAGATGATCAGCATCCAAACAGAAGAGTCTCATTTCTTTAACATGGAGAACAGATGGAAGAAGGTAAATGCTGCTTGTTTCAGTGTTTCTCCATCACAGCAGAACATCATTGTGGTGAACCTGGTTGCATCCTGAAGCAAAGTTTTCAGAAGAGAGTCTCACCCTGAACAAGGAGCCCCAGGGTGGCCAGCAGTAGAATCAGTGACATCATCATTGTGCTGCCGGCGTGTCAGTGGCTCTGAAAGGCCTGGACAGCCACTGATCAACACTGGCCTCTTAACGGCTGGGAGCAGAGAGGCAGGACAGATATGCAAACACACAGAGTCAGTGAACTGTAGCTGTCCTCAACATATCATGCTGTTTCCTCCTCACTGCTGGGACAGCTGCCTGTTTAAAACATCCTCATGCAGATTAACACAAACACAAGATGCTGTGTAGTGAGTGAAAATGAACTTTTTCATTTAAAGAAAATCTTTCCTTTTTGAATTATGTGACCATTTTAAAGTCATATTGTGATTTAAAATCTGTTTCATGCTGCCTTCTTGGCCAGTCTTGATCTGAGGAGTTGGCCAGGAGGACATCATCAAAACAGTATTAGATCAATAAATAGAATAAAGACAACACAAATAAGCAAAGACTGCTGTCACACACAACCCTAAAAATAATATACAATCTACAGTGAAAGTGCATATACAGTTATGTAAAGCTGAAAACCATTTTACTAAAGTTTGTAAATTTTGTTATTTGCTTACCACATCTCTGGATCAAACATCTGGATCTTAATAAAAAGAACCTATCATTTATATCACTTTAGTATTTAAGTGCTGCCATTAGAGAGTAAATTACAGTAATTGTCTACATATACATTTATTCATTTAGTTGACACTTTTATCCAAAGCAACTTACAATTGCTATACATGACAAAGATATGCAAAGATACAGGATGGCGTCCCCCAAGGCTCCATCCTGGGTCCCCTGCTGTTCAGACTTTACGTGCTGGTGTTCCTTAATTGTAAAGGAATTTATTGTTTGTAGCCATGTAGATTGTAAGACCCTTAAGCTTAAACATGTTGCAGAATTCGTTTTCATATGGTACAATTCAGTTTTGAATTGAGAATGTTGTTACAGTGCCATGGGCCCCCCGGTACTGTGGGTAACATCTACATGGAAGAAGTGGAGAGCAAAGCCCTCAACTCCCTCAGAGGAACAGCACCGAGCCACTGGTACAGGTATGAGGACGACACTTGGGTCAAAATTAAAACCCAGGAAGTTTAAGCCTTCATAGAACACATCAGCTCCGTGGGCAGTAACATCAAGTTCACACGAGAAGTCAGCAACAACAGTTTGGCGTTCCTGGACTGTGTTGTCCACATTGAAGAAGACAGAGGTTAAATAGCTGAGTTTCCCTACCGGTCAGTCAGAACTGAAGAAGACTCTCAGATGTGAGACAAAACATCTTCCAGTATCTACAACACAGACCAGTTGCCTTAACTTTTACCTTCTTTGGATGACTATGACCTGGATTATAGCTAGTTATAACTCTTCCATATTTGAAAGGCTCCTTTACTGCTCAAGTTGATGTCCTGCACAATAGGTTTCAGTTGGATTTAAAGGGACTATACATAGTTTTAAAAAAATTAACAAATCACTTTTGCCTTTTGATGAAGAGGTTGTAACCTCACACACAAAAACGATCCACTTGCTAGGTTTTATTGTAACCTCTGAAGGTCAGTATGCCAATACCTCTGTGGAGGAAATCTGGAGGAAGATTCAGGGTTGGATTTTACAGAAATTCCTTGACGTACTCCTTTCTTGTCTACTGATCCTGCGCTAAGACACTGCAGCTACTGACATGAAGTTCCCTAAAACAACAAAACAACCGGGACCGAGCACAACACAGACGGCAAAACAGACTCCAAGTCAGGATTAAAAAAACAAAAATCAAATTTCTGTGCTGGAGCCCGTCAGGCCAAAAGAAAATCATACTGACATTGGTTGAAAGGCAGTCAACATCAGAAAGGCTTCAGACATGGAGAGCCTCCACTTTGTTTTGAAACCGACAAACTGACCCAGAGTTGGTTTTCTTCCTGTTGTACAGGTAAACTAATATTACAGCAAGGCACGTGAAATAAATTATAACTTTGTGCTTTAGTTGGCTCATGTTATATAACGTTAGCTCACCGGCTAACACTGACCAGTTGCTAGCCTTATCCTTTGCTAAATACTGTAGTTTCATGGGTTTCCTCATCACCAGTTAAAGCGACCCACATTACTATCCTGTGTACAACCAGTATTATGTCAAAGTGTTGATTTTAGAGCACAACAAATGATGGAACAGTGCAAAGCAAATGTGGAGCGAGAGTTTGAGTTTCCAGCATGTTGTGTGACGCTGTCTCCAGATGTGTCGGCCTCTGTGTCGGATTCTGCTCGCTCATGAGTTCAAGCACGAGCACAAACACAGGCGCAATCTAAAACCTGCACTGCTATTGGCCGCTGAAAACTACATACTGCCCCTTTAGAAATAAATACTGAACAATTCAAATAGAGTTAATGGTTTCTGAAGATATTTGTTCCACTTAAAACTCATTTCATTTACACAAGTTGTGTTACTTTGGAAAACATAAAATAGTGCCACTACACAGATAAAACACAGTTGTACATTTTTATATCACCAAATGATTTCTGTTGATAAAAATTTGCTTATTTTTTCATCAGAATCATTACTGAATGTGACAAAATCAGTGCTGTTGATGAACGACAAAAGTTGTTATGTTTAGAACAACTTGAAATCTCTGTTCTAAATGTCGAGCAGTTCACTGACCTCATGCACCGCATGATGTCCACTGTCCAAACCTCACTTCACATGGTACATTCCATCCCTAAAACTTTCAGCATTGTTTAGTCAGACAGCTTTTGAAACTTCTTCTGTTGATCCCTCAAGTTTTGCTTCAAACCGCCTCATGCATCTTCAAAAACTTGTGACACAACCACCAATGTGTCCCTGAGCAAGGCAGTTAACCCCTTTTTTCCCCTCGAGGTATGTGACCTCTGATATTTATAGCAATCGTTAGTCGCTTTGGATAAAAGCATCAGCTAAATGAATACATGTAAATCAAACCCCTACAAAGAGCTTATCTGTTTTTTGGACTCATGGTGCAAACACATTGATCAACAATGTGCTCGTATATTTTATGTTTTCAATTCTGTGAATTTGTCATTTTCCTCCAGCTCCATGATGTCGATCTCTGTCTCCTGTCTCAGCTTTGTGTACTGTGTCGGATGGAGGTCAGGGTGATGTTTGCAGGAGCACAGGGGAACCAGGTGAACCACCTTTTTAAAATGTATATTTGGTGAGTGGACTGTGTTGGATAAAAGTGATTAAAACCAAGTTAATTAATACACTGAAATGAAAAGTAAGAGACGACATCTGAGTTTGATCCTCTGCTTGCTGTTTTCACTCAGCTGTGGTTTGTTGGTCGACATCAGTGAAGCTGACCTGTTGGATATTTTTGTGTGTTTAACATCTGTGTGTGTGTGTGTGTGTGTGTGTGTGTCCTCAGTGAACTGTATCAGTCTCTGCAGTAGCTTCCAGCTGCAGCAGTCAGTTCAGTTTCTGTTCAGTCTGACTGAGGGAGGTTTTTGTACGACGCTTTTTCACTGTGTGAACACAACCTGACTGTTGATTTCATGATAACTCTGACAGTAGTAAACTGCTGAATCTTCAGCCTGAACTCCATTGATGGTCAGAGTGAAGTCAGTATCTGATCCACTACCTGAAAACCGATCTGGGATCCCATCTTCTGTATAACTTGTCCCATAAATGAGCAATTTAGGAGCTTCTCCATCTTTCTGTTGGTACCAGGCTAAAGTAATTGATCTGTAAACTGCCTGACTGACCCTACAGCTGATGGAGACGGAGGCTCCCAGAGCAGAGCTCACTGCTCCAGGCTGAGTCACTGTGACCTGGCCTCTGGACTCTGAGGATACAGAGACAAAAACATAAAGTAGCGTCATGGTTTTGCGGGCTTCATTTCAGAGGGACGGATGTTCATAGAGGAGAGGAGTTTGATTCTCTGGACTTTACCTGTGAAGCAGCAGCAGAGGAGAGTCCAGATGAGGACGGAGACCAAAGTCATGTTTTTGATGAGGAGGATTTCTGTGGCTTCTGTTGTCATGAAGGACAGCTGTCAGTCATCCAGTGTTCAACTCTCAGGACTATAAACTCTCCCAGAGCACTGGAGCATGGTGCTGCTGATGCAAAGTGGCTCTCTATGGAAATGCTCTGACTGACTCCAACAGGGACTTGGATTACTCTGATGATGCTGCTTCTCAATGGATCAATACGTTTACCAGAGGATTGATTAGGAATGTGTCACTGATCATTTTTATGGAGATTTGCTTTGATGACTGCAGAAAGATTTTCTTTTACAACATCTTCTGTCTGCTTTCATTTCATTCTAGAGGGATCAATTTGACTTTCAGACCAATGGAACAATATATACGTAAAAATGGGATTAATTCTCAACAACTGTGTCACTGTTTGATAAATATAACATGAAATAGTTCATTCTTTTAAAAACAAGAAGTGTTTTTGTTGAGTTTGTTGTGTTCAAAGTCAGAGAGCCGTGTCTCTCTACAGTGAGAGGTTTTTGTACGACGACTCAATCAGTTTGTATCACTGTGGTGGACTTTTGGTGGAGGAACCAGACTGGATGTTGGAAGTAAGTTTCTGCACAAATATTAAATATCGTATCATCAGCGAAGGTTTTAATTTCTGTGTCTGAACATTTGTAGTAGATATAAATTTCCTCTGGACTGATCTAAATCACTTTAAAGACTCAATCTTATTGTTTGTTTCTCCTGTTTAACCATGAAGCTGAACTCAAAGCAGCTTTACTGAACTTCTCTTTAAACGTTCCATTTAATTTGTGAAATGTGAACAGCTTGAACTGCAGCAAAGATTAAAGAACAAGCCTTTAATTCTGCATTTTAAACTGTTTGGAAGTTGAGTTAAAATTATTTTGAATAGTGTGAATGAAGATAAAAATGTTTCCAAATCTCTGATCTTCTAAAATGACTCAAATTGTCTTTTAACCTCAGTTTGAAATAATGTTGACAGTTCTCTGATGCTGTTTGTATTTTTAAATCTGTCTGAGGAACAGGTTACCTATGGTCGTCTGTTATTTTGGGCTGATAATGTCCTTTAACAGTGGATCTCATTAACTTTTGGCCTTTTTAGATTTTGAGAGTAAAATTTTATTTAATTTTCCAAACCTGGTTGTTTTATTTCCAGTGCAGTTTGATATCTTTCAGCTCATATGAGGACTCTTTCTGTGCTGATATGCATGAGAGGTTTCTTAAAGGAAGTGAAACAATGTGTGAGTGAGTGACTGGTGGAGCAGAAACCAGCTGTGTGGTCCCCGTCCTCTTAGCTGATTGGTTCTTCTCCTAGGTGATGTCCGTCCCACCCTGACGGTGCTGCCCCCCTCCAGCGAGGAGCTGCAGCAGGGGAAGGCCACGCTCATGTGCCTGGCCAACAAGGGCTTCCCCTCAGACTGGAGTCTGGCCTGGAAGGTGGACGGCAGCAGCAGCAGCAGCTGGGAGGAGAGCAGGAGCCCCGGGGTGCTGCAGAAGGACGGCCACTACAGCTGGAGCAGCACCCTGAGGCTCTCTGCAGACCAGTGGAGGAAGGTGGGCTCTGTGACCTGTGAGGCCACCCAGGGCTCCCAGACTCCGCTCTCAGAGACACTGAGGAGAGACCAGTGTTCCCAGTCCTGACCTGACTCACTGGGACTCTGCTACTGGTTTTCCTCTGCTCCTGCTCTCACTCTGCACTCTGGAACTGTCTCTCTCTTTTATTTGACATGTTTCAACAGCAACATTTACTAGCTTGTTGCACTGTTTCAATATTATTTCACTGTTTCCACATAATAAAGACGTTTTCATCCAATCAGCTGTTTTCATGTTTATTATAATCAAAGTGTCTTAATAAATGTTCTCTTCATGGTGTCAGTGACTGTTTTACATCCAGAGAAACACTGAGCTGACACATATAATTTATCTCCAGTAACTTTAGAAAGAATGAGTCACATTACACAATGTGTAATCAATCATTAAAATATATTTTACTACCGAAGTGACTTAATGGTAATGGCTGATATTTGAATAAAACTACAAAAATCTATAAAATATTTAATAAATCTGAAATAAAACGCACCATATCATCAGCATAGAAAGAAATAAAATGATTGCACTCCGCTATTCTAACTAGGAATAATTAACTGATTGCTGCTGCTGAAGCAACATTAAGACAAATAAAAAAATTCAAAAGTAAAACAATCAGATAAACTTACACCATCAATCCTCAATGGATCAATTATAAAATTAATTGGTTTGCTGGAATCCAAAACATAAGTTATAAATATATGTAATAGATATGATTAGTAATTTTACAACATGAACTAGATTAGATTTAATTTTATAAATTTTATAAATCATTCCAACAATGTGTTTTTGTTTCTTGATAACATGTAACTGATAACATATAAAATTAAATAAATATTTACAATTTGAGTGTTCATGTGTGATCACTTATCAAAGATTTATTATGAAATCATAGTTCAGAATATCGAGTTCAGAAGAATGTTTGAAAGTTCTTTGTTTAAAAAAAGTAAAAGTGTAAATGCTTATGTTATATTTGATATTTAGTGTTGAAATGTTCAATCTAAATTATTCGTCTTCTTAATAAACATCTGTTGTTTTAGTTTGAGTGCAGCTGTGGAGTCAGATCAGTTCCTCTCCAGCTGAGGGAGGTTTTTGTACGACGTTGTATCACTGTGTGAACGGGAAGCTGTAACCCTGCAGACAGTAGTAAACTCCTGAATCTTCAGCCTGAACTCCACTGATGGTCAGAGTGAAGTCAGTCCCGTATCCACTTCCACTTAAACGAGCTGGAACTCCAGACTGACGGGTTGTAGCTGCATAAATCAGGAGTTTAGGAGCTTCTCCAGGTTTCTGAAGGTACCAGCTGAGCCAGTTATTAACACCTGAACTGGTTTTACATCTGAGAGAGACAGCCTGTCCTGGAACAACAGACTGAGATCCAGGAGACTGAGTCAGGATGATTTGTCCTGATGAACCTGGAAAAGATGAAAAAGAGGAGAAGGGTTATTGAGACAAATCCAGCTTGGAGAAAGATGATCAGCATCCAAACAGAAGAGTCTCATTTCTTTAACATGGAGAACAGATGGAAGAAGGTAAATGCTGCTTGTTTCAGTGTTTCTCCATCACAGCAGAACATCATTGTGGTGAACCTGGTTGCATCCTGAAGCAAAGTTTTCAGAAGAGAGTCTCACCCTGAACAAGGAGCCCCAGGGTGGCCAGCAGTAGAATCAGTGACATCATCATTGTGCTGCCGGCGTGTCAGTGGCTCTGAAAGGCCTGGACAGCCACTGATCAACACTGGCCTCTTAACGGCTGGGAGCAGAGAGGCAGGACAGATATGCAAACACACAGAGTCAGTGAACTGTAGCTGTCCTCAACATATCATGCTGTTTCCTCCTCACTGCTGGGACAGCTGCCTCACAAACAGCCTATATTTGTGTCAGAACATGAAAAACTATTTCCACGTTATGTTGGTTCTCCGTACTGACGTGTTGGGCTGCATCCATATAAACTGATATGATATCTCATGTTTTTATGTTGTACACATTTGAAATAATGTGATGTAGACGAGCTGAAAGCAGCAGGTTTTGTTTATAAATGGACCTTCTTGTTCACATGCTGAGAAGAACTGATGAGGACATAATGTCCAAATATTTTAAGAGCATTAAGTCAGTGAGCAGGAGCCTTTGTGCTCTTGGTAAAATAGTGGTGCGAGTTCAAACACTCCTTTGTGGCCTTTCAGAAAATGAATTCATTATAAGATAAATAAAGACCCTTAGAACATATTTATATCTGACATTATATCAACAAAGAACCTGTCTGCACAATAACAAGTGTCCTACTGCACATTAACAATTAATCAGTATTATTGTTGTCTGTTATTTCAAACATTGTGAATTTATTTTTCTACATTAAATCTTAATGCTTTAGTAGTTTTATTGTGGCTGTTTACAATGTTATTAAATACTATTTTCTCTTCTTGAAAACTTATATAATTACCTCCACCACCATCCATCCTCTGAAGCCTCATTACAGTTAAAACACAAGAATAATGCTCGTCCAACTTTCCACACATTTTTACAATTCAGAGGGGAAACAAACCACAAACCTTGAAGGGACTTGTGCATCTCTACAGAGTCTTTGGTCCATGCCTATGGACATATTGGACACAGTGGCCGTAAAACCAGGTGTGAACATTTTAAATAACATGCACTCAATTAAAGTACACACACATACACAAATGAGGCATTAGGTACACAAACAGGGTGTTCAGTGACATGTAGAAACAATAATACATTTGATTTACAGGGCGGTTGGATAATACTCAAAGACACTCCACCAAGGTTAAAATACATATGTTAAAACTGCCTCATGAACAAGGCCCGGGTCCCCCACTGACTGATTCTGTTTAAACACAGGAAACATGTATATAAACAATACATAACAGTCAATCATTCATTAGATCCATCATCACTACAACTCATCCCACTCTGACCGGCTGCCTCACTGAAATAAAATCAAACTCAACTGTCACAAATCAGACTTTGATCATCATCGGTCCCAAATCACTCACCAAAGACGGAGCATTTTATATGGCACATCCTCCCGAGTGCTAAATAAACTACATTACATCCAGAACTCTGCTGTTCAAATGCTCAAGCCTGCTCCTCCAGAACCTCCACTGGCTCCCTGTTCCACAGCAGATCCAAGTCCTTCTCTTAACTCACAATGCCCTCCACAACCAGGTCCCCTCCTACCTCACTGCCTTGCTTCGTTGCCACACTCCCTCCCATAAACTCCGCTTTTCTGACGGCAACCTCCTGTCTACCAATCAGGACCAAGCATAGAACCTGGTGCAATAAAGCCTTTTCCATAGCTGCCCCCTCCCTCTGCACCTCTCTGCCCAAACACATCTGAAAATGTACTTATTTCAAGTCACTAATCATAAACTATGTTTTTAGAAGTGCTTTTAGTGGAGATGTAGAGATGGATATCATCAGCATAGTAGTGGAAGAGGAGACCATGATGGCGAATGAGATTGCCAAGGGGGAGCATGTACAGGATAAACAGGAGAGGACCAAGCACCGAACCCTGAGGGATGCCTTGGGACAGGGGAGCAGTGGAGGAGGTGCAGTTGTTTATAGTGATGAACTGTTGTTCTGTTATTGAGATATGATCTTAGCGAGGAGAAGATGGTGCTACTGATGTTGAGAGAGGACTCGAAAAGAATGAGAGAGTGAGGAGGAAGAATGGTTTGGTTGATGGTGTCCAGGAGGATGAGTATGTTTAAATGGACAGTCTGAGGAGGGGAGATGGTCATTGTGGAGGGCTGATTGTGGGCTGTTTTGTCAGTGGAAACCAGAATAAATTTGTTCACACAGTTCAAGGGAAAGACAAACTTACCAATCATTTACTCATCTTAATGAGACACTGTTCCCACTTCAGTTTAATAGCTGTAAACGAGTGTTGTTAATGGTTGATAAGTGCATAATAAAGGACTTATTAAGACATTAATATCAACCTCTTATAGTCTGATTACTGTCGTTAAACATCTTATTAATATAGATAAGTACTAAATGTTAACAAGTTTCTAATGAGTGCTCAGAAATATCTTGCAAGCCAATAATAAATGAGCTTTATAATTTTACTAAATTTCATTAAGTGTTATTGAGTTCCATAAGCTTTATATAACTTGTTAACAGGTTTCTAGAAAGTGCTCATAAGAAATAAATAACAAATGTGTTAATTCATGTTTTAATAATTCTAGTCTTACTCATGTTAAATAACATCTTAATAATCGGGTTTATGAATGTTAATAATGTTTTAATAAGTTCCTATGTATAAGACAATAACAAATGTTAATTTCTGAATAATCAACCCTTATAAAGTCTAACAAACCTTGATTCAAAGCTACTTGCAATTGCTATAGGCCATATGTCAGAGGTCACACACCTCAGCAGCAACTAGAGGTTAAGTGTCTTGCTCAGGGACACATTGGTGGATGTGTCGCAGTGGGAATCAAACTCCTGTCTCTCACAAGGCATGAGTCTCATCAATCACGTTAACGACTGAACATCCTATTTATGTTTATGACAGGTAAACCATAGATGGATATATACTTTATTTATCCTGAGGGAAATTCAAGCATCAACAAGGTTCGAATAAGTATCTTAAAAGTAATTATAAATGTATTAAATTTGGTGTGTGTGTGTGTGTGTGTGTGTGTGTGTGTGTGTGTGTGTGTGTGTGTGTGTCCTCAGTGAACTGTATCAGTCTCTGCAGTAGCTTCCAGCTGCAGCAGTCAGTTCAGTTTCTGTTCAGTCTGACTGAGGGAGGTTTTTGTACGACGCTTTTTCACTGTGTGAACACAAGCTGATTGTTGATTTCATAAATACCCTGACAGTAGTAAACTGCTGCATCTTCAGCCTGAACTCCACTGATTGTCAGAGTGAAGTCAGTCCCAGATCCACTTCCACTAAAACGATCAGGAATCCCTGATTCTCGAGTGCTTGCATGGTAAATGAGCAGTTTAGGAGCTTCTCCATCTCTTTTTTGGTACCAGGATTGACAGGGGGAACCAAAGCCACAATCCTCATCAACCGCCTGACTGACCCTACAGCTGATGGAGACGGAGGCTCCCAGAGCAGAGCTCACTGCTCCAGGCTGAGTCACTGTGACCTGGCCTCTGGACTCTGAGGATACAGAGACAAACACATAAAGCAGCGTCATGGTTTTGTGGGCTTCATTTCAGAGGGACGGATGTTCATAGAGGAGAGGAGTTTGATTCTCTGGACTTTACCTGTGAAGCAGCAGCAGAGGAGAGTCCAGATGAGGACGGAGACCAAAGTCATGTTTTTGATGAGGAGGATTTCTGTGGCTTCTGTTGTCATGAAGGACAGCTGTCAGTCATCCAGTGTTCAACTCTCAGGACTATAAACTCTCCCAGAGCACTGGAGCATGGTGCTGCTGATGCAAAGTGGCTCTCTATGGAAATGCTCTGACTGACTCCAACAGGGACTTGGATTACTCTGATGATGCTGCTTCTCAATGGATCAATACGTTTACCAGAGGATTGATTAGGAATGTGTCACTGATCATTTTTATGGAGATTTGCTTTGATGACTGCAGAAAGATTTTCTTTTACAACATCTTCTGTCTGCTTTCATTTCATTCTAGAGGGATCAATTTGACTTTCAGACCAATGGAACAATATATACGTAAAAATGGGATCTCATTAGCTTTTGCCTTTTTTGAGAGTTTGGACACTAATTATATTTTATCTTAAATCAAAGTTTGGTATCTTTCAGCTCATATGAGGACTCTTTCTGTGCTGATATGCATGAGAGGTTTCTTAAAGGAAGTGAAACAATGTGTGAGTGAGTGACTGGTGGAGCAGAAACCAGCTGTGTGGTCCCCGTCCTCTTAGCTGATTGGTTCTTCTCCTAGGTGATGTCCGTCCCACCCTGACGGTGCTGCCCCCCTCCAGCGAGGAGCTGCAGCAGGGGAAGGCCACGCTCATGTGCCTGGCCAACAAGGGCTTCCCCTCAGACTGGAGTCTGGCCTGGAAGGTGGACGGCAGCAGCAGCAGCAGCAGCAGCAGCAGCAGCAGCTGGGAGGAGAGCAGGAGCCCCGGGGTGCTGCAGAAGGACGGCCACTACAGCTGGAGCAGCACCCTGAGGCTCTCTGCAGACCAGTGGAGGAAGGTGGGCTCTGTGACCTGTGAGGCCACCCAGGGCTCCCAGACTCCGCTCTCAGAGACACTGAGGAGAGACCAGTGTTCCCAGTCCTGACCTGACTCACTGGGACTCTGCTACTGGTTTTCCTCTGCTCCTGCTCTCACTCTGCACTCTGGAACTGTCTCTCTCTTTTATTTGACATGTTTCAACAGCAAGATTTACTAGCTTGTTGCACTGTTTCAATATTATTTCAGTGTTTCCAGATAATAAAGACGTTTTCATCCAATCAGCTGTTTTCATGTTTATTATTATCAAAGTGTCTTAACAAATGTTCAACACACTCTCATCTCAATACGTCATATATGACACTTTCATCCGGAGTGACAAAGCGTAAGGATTTTACGCTAAAGGTACCCTTCCGCGTCCGTATGAAATGCTCCCGTTTCCTACGTTAAAGCAACACAAGGGAGGCTAACAGGTAGCACATCGCAGCTGTAGGGTTAGCCGGTCGACATGCATACATTCAGTGACTTGGTGTTGGAATCATTATGTATATAAGTTATCTCATATTTACTCAGTACATGGAAATACATTTGGAAATATAAGCCTTGTATTTTAATATGAATCTTTGAGTTTGTTCACAGGAAACCTGCAGTGGATGGGTCACAGAGCCAGACACCCAAAGAAGCAAGAACCAAAATAGCTACTGATATGGAGCTGTTTTACATAGTTTCTGGAACATTCTTCACAGCACCATAGCCATAACAACATATTTTTAATCTGTCTCAATTTCAAGTTCATGTCCTTGTTTATTCCCTTTCCCCATATAGCAGCAATGTGTATGTAACTAGGGACCTCCTTGTTCATAATAAAAGAGAGGAAGCGGAGATGCCTCAGAACGGTTGGAGTTTGTAACTGAGTGCATCTCTGTCCGTTCTCCTCGCGAGTAAAAGCCATTAACTCTCTTGTGTCTTTCTTCCTTGTTTGAAGAATGTTCCAGAAACTATGTAAAACAGCTCCATATCAGTAGCTATTTTGGTTCTTGCTTCTTTGGGTGTCTGGCTCTGTGACCCATCCACTGCAGGTTTCCTGTGAACAAACTCAAAGATTCATATTAAAATACAAGGCTTATATTTCCAAATGTATTTCCATGTACTGAGTAAATATGAGATAACTTATATACATAATGATTCCAACACTTGGGTTTAGGCTTCCGGAAGCGTCTGCATGACGCTAAACGGTACCTTTCGCGTAAAATACTTATGCTTTGTCACTCTTTCTCAAATCGTCGTTATATGACGCCCTGAGATGAGAACGGGCTCAAATGTTCTCTTGACTGTATTACATCTAGAACAAATGTTGACATTAGTCTCCACGATGATTTTACAAATAATTAGTAAGACTATGTAATGTATAACTATAAATACCGTATTATAAAGTTTATAGTTTATGACTTTATACACTCAAACAAAACTCCCTTCTATATTTTTATTATTTATTTATTATTTAGTACAAACCAGTGAAATACATTATCAATTAAAATACCATGACTGTAAAACCTTTTTCTGTTATAATCATTACAGATTTGTCTGTAATAATAAATCTTTGGGAAAAAACAAAAGTAGGACATTTTCAATGAAAAGTCATACAATCATCTCTTATTACTGAATCATGGTGATGTTAAAGACTCTAATATGATGACATGCACTCCTCAATGATAACTAGTATGAAAAATATTTTATCCATCTGAAATAAAAAGTAGTGTATCATCTGCATAGTTACAAAATGAGTGTGATCTTCATATGTGAAGCTGGAAATATTTACATACGTCTTCTGCTGAAGAGCTCAACCACAAGACAAATGAGAATAATTAAACAGCGAAAGAATCAAATTGTTACTGAATTACAGTCAATAAATCATCTTTGGTTTCAACCATAACATAAATTTGTTCGACAGAACACTTGTTCACTCTTTCAAAATAAAGGCAGTGGCACTGAAATCTAGTACTAATAGTGAGAATTAACAGATATCATAAACCAGTTGTATCAGTCGTTTAAGATTCTCACTGAAACTCTGAAACATTACTTCGTCGGAAATGTGTAAATTCAGTCATTTGTTTAATACTGGTCAAGGTGTTGTTGCACTGCAATATATTATTTTGTTTTTAATGATTTGTCCTTCTACTTAGATGCAGGAAGGTGTCAAAATATTAGAAACACCTGAATATAATGCAGTCGAGTGCAACATCACCACTAACTATGACCTCAACGCTACACATGTAATTTAATTTACAGCTGAAAGTGTCAAAAAACTGAACAAATGAGGCATCATAAAAGTGGACTTTATGGCAGGACACACATTTTTAAAAATGTAATAGACTGTACAGGTGTACCTAATAAAGTGGACACTGTTTTTCTCTGCTTATCAATAATGTCAAATGTTTTGTGATAAAGAGTACATGACTGTTTCAATGACTGTTTTAGTTGCAAATGTTTATGTATTATAGACTCAGTATGGTCCATGTTACTAATTAAACTACTGTATTTATCCTTCAGTCTGAAGTTTATGTTTTTGAATTGTTGATTCTTCTTGACTGATGCAGTATTCTCAGTGAGGTTGAAAAAACAGGTAGCTTTAACAAATCAGTCAAAGAAGAAACATTTTCTCCAGAGTAAAAGATTTAGTGTTTTTGTGTTATATTTCCTTATTAAACCATTTTGATCCTGATTGAAACTTTGCTCTAAATTGGAGTTTAAGTTAACTATTAAAGTGTGATCATGTCTCATGAAGAAGTTTCAAATGTTTAGTTTCAGTGCAGCTGTTGAGTCAGATCAGTTCCTCTCCAGCTGAGGGAGGTTTTTGTACGACGTTGTATCACTGTGTGAACGGGAAGGCGCCAGTGTACTGACAGTAGTAAACTCCTGAATCTTCAGCCTGAACTCCACTGATGGTCAGAGTGAAGTCAGTCCCAGATCCACTTCCACTAAAACGATTGGAAACTCCAGAGTGACGGTTTGTAATTTCATAAATCAGGAGTTTAGGAGCTTCTCCAGTTTTCTGAAGGTACCAGTGTAGGTAGCTAGTACTACTAGTGGCTTTACATTTGAGAGAGACAGCCTGTCCTGGAACAACAGACTGAGATCCAGGAGACTGAGTCAGGACGTTTTCTCCTGATGAACCTGGAAAAGATGAAAAAGAAGAGAAGGGTTATTGAGACAAATCCAGCTTGGAGAAAGATGATCAGCATCCAAACAGAAGAGTCTCATTTCTTTAACATGGAGAACAGATGGAAGAAGGTAAATGCTGCTTGTTTCAGTGTTTCTCCATCACAGCAGAACATCATTGTGGTGAACCTGGTTGCATCCTGAAGCAAAGTTTTCAGAAGAGAGTCTCACCCTGAACAAGGAGCCCCAGGGTGGCCAGCAGTAGAATCAGTGACATCATCATTGTGCTGCCGGCGTGTCAGTGGCTCTGAAAGGCCTGGACAGCCACTGATCAACACTGGCCTCTTAACGGCTGGGAGCAGAGAGGCAGGACAGATATGCAAACACACAGAGTCAGTGAACTGTAGCTGTCCTCAACATATCATGCTGTTTCCTCCTCACTGCTGGGACAGCTGCCTGTTTAAAACATGCAGATTAACACAAACTCAGAATCTAAACTCTAATTTCTCTCCTTCTGCCTCTGAGGATCATATTCAGCTTTTTTTCCAGGTGTCAGCTGTGGTTAGTTGTACTGAATTTAGTGTTTTGGAAGACTTTCTCTCAAACAGTAAATTCTACCTCTTATTTTACCTCAAAATGTCATTTTCACTCTGCTGATCTTCATCCCTTCTGAACAACATGAAATATATTAAGGAGTGAGCTCTTATTTAAACGACTAATTGTCTCTGAGTGATATTAGACTCCCAAAGATGTCTCTTCATTTCTAATCAATCTCTGTTCAGCCTGGATCTACATTAACACCTCCAAACCTCCATCACTTAAAAAGCTTCAGGTGGAAGAGAAAGGAAACTGGTGGATTTATTCTGAAATCAACTCTCTGGATTAGATTTACAGATCTTCAGAATCAATGCAATCCAAACCAGAATTCAATCTAACTAATAACTAAAAACACATTTTTTGCTTTCTCAGCACATCACAGGGTTGGCTGCTGATCAAGAGGTGGAGCTCTGGCCTGTATTATGAAGCGAGGTAACTGGCTTATCCAGGCGACTTCAAGTGTAACTTCCCGATTAACTCATACTACTAAAGGTGGAAAGGTGTTAACCAAGTCAGTTGGCAGATCTTACACCGCATCTTTAAACTGCTCCAAGCAGGTTTTGTTCATGGTTAACTTGAGGTTACCTTGTATATGTGGACTACACACCACATCTGTACTCAGTGTTTATGATGAGAAGTAGGATATTAATACATACCACTTAAATATGTTTAGATTTCATCCTGACTTGTTCCACAGCAGCTGAAATAATGTTATTCTTAAATTCATAAAAACTCTTAAGTTTGCGTATCGTCTGCATATCGATGTGTCCACTGGCAAGAGACCGAACCCCAATTAGCTACTGAAGGATGAGCCATCAGTGTCTGAATGTGGTGAAAGTGACATGTAGTGTTACTATAATTTCTGCCAGCCAATCACAAGCAGTGTTTTGTTCCCATGTTTAGTGAATGTTATAGTCCACAGGTTACACAGAGATCAATGACCCCATAAACACACACTAGTTGACATGTAACTATAATGACCAGCAGACCTGTTGACCCAGTGCTAGGAGAGCTCACCATCAGTATAACAGGGGCAAGTTCATCATACACAGGATGAGCACTAAGCCGGAACATAAGAACAGAACAAAACCAGGAAAAGAAAACCACCAAGGCAGCGACTCGCTTCCTGCAACTCAAACTAAACAAAACACAACCTTTAAGTTGTTGTCTTTATATTATTTTGTACAGTATTACGAGACCTAGTCTGTTGAAAACAGGCACCATTTTCCAGAAAAAAACGCCTAAAATAACAAACCCAAAATGAATCAGAAATGACTCCTCAACGATTTGGCCTAGACGCATAATTCTGGTCTCCACTGAAAAGTCAGAAGCTAAGGAATATATACTGTATATTAGTGGTGGGCCGTTATCGGCGTTAACGTGCTGCGTTAACGTGAGACTCTTATCGGGCGATAAAAAAAATATAGCTGTTAATCTATTCTCAAAGTTGGGTTGGGAGCTGGGTCTATACTACGCAAGCTGATGACTTTCACCTTGATATCTTAGCGCAGATGTATACCTAGCCGAATTGCACTATAGGGGGCAAGAACAAGTCTTCGAACCTGTGTGTTTGCCTACTGTGAAATTACCACATCAAACGTGACGTGCTAACATGGATGCAGCTGTTGCTGCGTTCCATTTACCTCGGAGGGCGGAGCTGGGAATGACGTCACACCCAAGTTGACTGCGTTACAGTTACAACCTCGCTCGGCCAGCTGTTTGTTTACAACTAGCCAGGTTAGTTATTGATACGCCGGTTAAATAAAAAACGCATTGTGCAGTATTTACTCACACTAACTGTAGCAACACGTCCACAGACAGCTGTTGGACAGCACTTTGAGTACCAACATTTCTGAAGCCGCCGGGTTTGCTTCTGGGAAAATTAACTTTTAAGAAGCTTCCCAATGGAAAATTTGACAAGACTAAGGTTGTTTGCACCTTGTGCAATGCGGAATTAGTTTACTGTAGGAGTTCTTCCAGTCTCAAGTAGCCTACCACCTAAACACAAAGCCCATCACACGCTACACACAAGTACATCTTATTGAACATGATTTATTTTCATCACCAATTATCACAGTAGAACAGCTTTCTCAAGCAGTTTGTGATGCATTTTGGAAACAGGAGATGAGCCCCTGGTCTAATGCGCCACCTGACTTGAAACCTGGCTTGAAACCCGTTCGCACACATATTCTGAATGCCTTCGGCAGAATTCAAATGAGCCATTTTTAAAAAAGCTATATTTTAATGCAATAAACCATCAAAACCATCATGAGGAAGCTTTTAATGCAACTGAATATCTTCTAATACACCAAATATACCAGGTGAATTTCCATATTTTGGCAATATTTACTGTTAAAATGTTGACTTTTATTGATAGATATCTTTAAAACACTTTGTCTGTCCATAAACCAAGTTCCAAATGACAAAACATTGAAATATTAATAAAAACAGGAGTATTCAACATTCCTGTCACCAGCCCTGTAGATTAAGAGCGGAACATCCCACAGTGATAGGGGCATCAATTGATCCGGCTTGAGCAGACCTTTCATTTGGTACCCTACATGTCTATATATCTCCAATGGATCGGACACAAAATGGCAAAAAACACCGTGTGTTTGTTCTCAAGCGTCATGTTTCCTCTCTGCAGAAAAAGACGACAACGGGCAGACAGCTCGCACGTATTGCAAAATAATCAAGATGGCGCCCGCTTCGACTCGGAGCAACAACATCGGCGGGTTTCGGAGTAAAAACGGCAAAATAAAACATTTTTAATCAGTAATTTCGCCCAGAGCACCGTGGCTCCCGTTCCGGGGGCATCTATTTTCAACAGGATAAAAGAAAACAATTACAGGGGTATCACACTTCTCAGCCTCCCCAGAAAAGTCTACTACAGGGTGCTGGAACGGATGGTTTGAATGATAGTTGAACCTCAGATCGAAGAGGAACAATGCGGTTTTTGTCCCAGCCGTGGAACAACTGACCAGCTCTTTACTCTCACAAGGATCCTGGAATGGACTTGGGAGTATGCCCATCCAGTCTACATGTGCTTTTTAGATCAGGAGTAGGCGTATGCGCGTGTCCCCCCGGGAGATACTGTGGGAGGTGCTGCGGGAGTATGAGGTGAGGGGGCCCTTCTCAGGGCTATCCAATCCCTGTACATCCAAAGCGAGAACTTTCTCCGAGTAATCAGCACTAAGTCGGACTCTTTCCAGGTGAGGGTTGGCCTTCACCAGGGCTGCGCTTTGTCACCAATCCTGTTTGTGATATTCATAGACATGATATCGAGGCGTAGCCGTGGTCAGGAGGGGTTGCGGTTCAGTGGGCTTGGGATCTTGTCACTGCTTTTTGCGGATGATGTTGTCCTGACGGCATCATCGGTCCGTGACCTTCAGCGAAGGTGCGAAGCGGCTGGAATGAGGATTAGCACCTCTAGATCTGTGGCCATGGATCTCAGCAGGAAACCGGTGGAGTGCCAACTCCAGGTAGGGAATGAGTCCTTACTCCAAGTGAAGGTGTTCAAGTACCTCGGGGTCTTGTTCACAAGTGAGGGGGGCGGTATTGCACTCACTTTACCGCACCATTGTGACGAAAAGAGAGCTGAGCCTGCTGGAGCTGCTGGAGCTGCTGTCCCTGCGACTCGACCCCGGATAAGCGGATGAAGATGGATGGATAATAGAAAACATGTTCAGTCCCCACCAGCTATGCAGTTGACCCTTACTTGGGTCTCCTTGACGAAGTTACCCCAAACGTTACATGAGCATACTCCCAAAAGTTAAAGAAAATGTTTTTTACAACTACTTTTGTTAACAACAATAACCTTGGTGTGTGTGTATCTGGGTGTGGCGCTCGAGTTCCTTCTCTGGTTGTCCAGTTTCTTACACACCTGTGATCATCTGGCATCTGAGACTCATTCCAGGAATCAAGCCCTGCAGCACTTAAACCAGGTCCTTCACCTCAGTCTCCACCAGACGTCTCTTCTCATGTGGTCTTCATGCTACATCTGAACCTCAGAATCCTTTGTGGTTTCCTTTCTTTATATCTGATTTTCACCTGATCGTGTTGTTGCTGGTGCCTCAGATCCTCACACCCTGTATAAGTTCGTGGCCTCTCTTTCTGTGTGCCTCACCTGTTTGTTCCGCCACCTGCCCAGTTCTCAACACACCTCCCTCTATAACACACGTCTTGAAACTGTTAATAAACTGACTTGCTCCCTGTCTGTGTTCTGCTGTTGGGGCCTAGAAGAGCTAAATGTAACAGTGAAAACTTCAACACTGCAGGATCTTTCTTTAAACCTCCTCCTGCTGATGTTGATCCTTCAGGTTCTGTTTTCCCTTATAAACTATTGAAGGCCCTAAAATCTACTGCTAATTAAGTCTGTTTGTTCCTGATCACTTAGTCTGTAGTTTGTTTCAGATGAACTGATGTATAAAGCTCTAATCCACATTTTCAGCTATTCTCATTGTACAATTTCTGTCCCTCGGCCTTAGAAAGAATCTCTTGGACTTTTTTAAATGTACAGAAATGTTAACACTGATTTCAGCAAGTGCCAAAACCATGGAGTCACTGAGACTTCATTAAATTCGGTGCTGTGCTGAGCTCAGCCTCATCTGCTGCTACAGTATGTTGGTGTTCTTAAATGAAGCTTTTAAAACATTTCTTACTGACCTCAGGGGGGTTTCTACTGATGATGGAAAACCTAAAGTAAATTGTTATGGAAGTGCAGCTGCTCCTGTTGGGTCTATAAGAGTCTTTTAAAACTTATTCAGGGCTCATAAATCTGCCAGGAACTGGAAGGATGTTTGTTGTTCAGCTCGTGCTGTCAGACTGTAAACACACATTTTAAGTGATGGGAAATATCTTGTAGAAATGTTGCTCTGAACTTTGAGCCAAAAAAAGGAAAACTCCCACTGATTAATTATGGTGATGTTTCCTCACAGATTTTCACATAAATGTGAAGATCTTTGGTTCAGAGTTAGCATTTTGCAAATGAACCACAGATTTGAAGGAAAAATTCCTTTTTTATCTGAATTTGCAAATAGAGTTTTAGAAAGACAAAAAGAATGTTTTCATTAGTCAGTGCTTATGTTAGTGTTTGTTAAATTTGAAATATCTTGAGTGTGTCCACAGTGAACTGTATCAGTCTCTGCAGTAGCTTCCAGCTGCAGCAGTCAGTTCAGTTTCTGTTCAGTCTGACTGAGGGAGG
The DNA here is from genome assembly GCA_024633595.2 of Lepomis macrochirus. NCBI lineage: Eukaryota > Metazoa > Chordata > Actinopteri > Centrarchiformes > Centrarchidae > Lepomis > Lepomis macrochirus. Next base: position 917,451 of record JALXJV020000013.1, read on the forward strand.
TTTTTGTACGACGCTTTTTCACTGTGTGAACAGAGCTTGACTGTTTATAGTGTTGCCACCCTGACAGTAGTAAACTGCTGCATCTTCAGCCTGAACTCCACTGATGGTCAGAGTGAAGTCAGTCTTTGATCCACTGCCTGTAAAACGATCTGGAATCCCTGATTCTCTCTGATTGGTGGAGTATATGAGGAGTTTAGGAGTTTCTCCATTTTTCTGTTGGTACCAGTTTAAACAGTAAGCACTGCCACAGCCCCAAACCTCATGACTGACCCTACAGCTGATGGAGACGGAGGCTCCCAGAGCAGAGCTCACTGCTCCAGGCTGAGTCACTGTGACCTGGCCTCTGGACTCTGAGGATACAGAGACAAACACATAAAGCAGCGTCATGGTTTTGTGGGCTTCATTTCAGAGGGACGGATGTTCATAGAGGAGAGGAGTTTGATTCTCTGGACTTTACCTGTGAAGCAGCAGCAGAGGAGAGTCCAGATGAGGACGGAGACCAAAGTCATGTTTTTTGATGAGGAGGATTTCTGTGGCTTCTGTTGTCATGAAGGACAGCTGTCAGTCATCCAGTGTTCAACTCTCAGGACTATAAACTCTCCCAGAGCACTGGAGCATGGTGCTGCTGATGCAAAGTGGCTCTCTATGGAAATGCTCTGACTGACTCCAACAGGGACTTGGATTACTCTGATGATGCTGCTTCTCAATGGATCAATACGTTTACCAGAGGATTGATTAGGAATGTGTCACTGATCATTTTATGGAGATTTGCTTTGATGACTGCAGAAAGATTTTCTTTACAACATCTTCTGTCTGCTTTCATTTCATTCTAGAGGGATCAATTTGACTTTCAGACCAATGGAACAATATATACGTAAAAAATGGGATTAATTCTCAACAACTGTGTCACTGTTTGATAAATATAACATGAAATAGTTCATTCTTTTAAAAACAGGAAGTGTTTTGTTGAGTTTGTTGTGTTCAAAGTCAGAGAGCCGTGTCTCTCTACAGTGAGAGGTTTTTGTACTGACTGACTCAATCAGTTTGTATCACTGTGGTACACGTTCGGTGGAGGAACCAGACTGGATGTTAACTGTAAGTACTTTTGACTTCTACAGGAACTCAGATTTTATATATATTCCTTTAATATTGAATAAAAACAAGCTTTAGTTAAAGATGTTGGTTGATAGTTGAAATTTAATATTATTGCAGTGACCATTACTTCACTGTGATACAGATAAAATTCTGTCTGATGAAGAAACTCTTTAGTTACACTTAAAATGTTCATTTAGTTTTTAAATTCTTACAATTTTACTGTTCTTAAAAACTATAGTTGGTTATTAAAGAAACTATTTTGATTTGTGATTTTGTCTTCAAAAAAAATCAATCATTTATTTATTGAGTGTTTTATCAGGAAACACTGAATGTGTTTTACTCAGTCTTCCTCCCAGACTGATGAATTTAACGACATGTCACATCCTCACTATAACCAATAAATATCATAATATCACTGCAGTTAGTTTAATCACATGCTGTGTTGGTAGAATATTTGTTTGATGTGGAAAAAGCATTTGTAGCACTTCAAACTGTTTTCAGTAGTTCAGTCCGTCTGTTGTCGTGGTTCAGTAGTGATGTCTACGTAAATGAAGAGAGCAAACACACACCGTCTCTGATGAGTTTTGATTTGAGCTGAAAAATCTGAAGAACAAATAAAAGTCTTTAATTGTTGAACTCTGAAGTTTAAGATGTTAATTCAGCTAAAGAAAGAGTTTCCCGCCTGAAACTTTATCTTCATGGTTCAGCAGTGATGCCTGTCTGTTGCCATGGTTACTGAGCTGAGAGAGGAAGTGAAACACTGAAGACCAGTTTGATCCGGTCTGAGGAAGACCAACAGAACCAGCAGCCTCCTCTGCTGCAACCAACAGGGTGGAGTTTATTTTCTTTGCGTATGAACTTTCTTCATGTTGTCTCTCTGTCTCCTCCTCCAGTGGGTGATGTCCGTCCCACCCTGACGGTGCTGCCCCCCCTCCAGCGAGGAGCTGCAGCAGGGAAGGCCACGCTCATGTGCCTGGCCAACAAGGGCTTCCCCTCAGACTGGAGTCTGGCCTGGAAGGTGGGCGGCAGCAGCAGCAGCAGCTGGGAGGAGAGCAGGAGCCCGGGGTGCTGCAGAAGGGACGGCCACTACAGCTGGAGCAGCACCCTGAGGCTCTCTGCAGACCAGTGGAGGAAGGTGGGCTCTGTGACCTGTGAGGCCACCCAGGGCTCCCAGACTCCGCTCTCAGAGACACTGAGGAGAGACCAGTGTTCCCAGTCCTGACCTGACTCACTGGGACTCTGCTACTGGTTTTCCTCTGCTCCTGCTCTCACTCTGCACTCTGGAACTGTCTCTCTCTTTTATTTGACATGTTTCAACAGCAAGATTTACTAGCTTGTTGCACTGTTTCAATATTATTTCAGTGTTTCCAGATAATAAAGACGTTTTCATCCAATCAGCTGTTTTCATGTTTATTATTATCAAAGTGTCTTAATAAATGTTCTCTTCATGGTGTCAGTGACTGTATTACATCCAGAGAAACACTCAGCTGACACAAATGTTTCTCCATGATGATTTTTCAATGAATGTGTAACATCATGTAGTGTATTGCCGTATATACTGTATTATAGGAGAGAAACCCGCCATTTTAGTATGAACAGTGCAAATCAGTGATGGTAGGAGTTTAAAGGCCATTAGTTCACAGTCTATCTGAAGGACTTCTTGAATGTACAACCTTTTCTGCGGTTTTCATAACATATTTGTCTGTAATAATAAACCTTTGGAACAAAACACATAGTAGAAAAATTTTAATCATAAATCACATCTGTTAAAACTAAATTGTCATAATGGCAATTAATTAAACATTGTAATTGTTTTAGGTGGATCCAAAGAACAGGCGTTACTGATGTGTTATTTTGAGGGGACAGCAGATTTACACTGTTATACAAGCTGTACACTCACTACTTTACATTGGAGCAGAGTGTCATTTCTTCAGTGTGTCACATGAAAAGATAGAATCAGATATTTAAAAAAATTGAGGGTCTACTGACTTTTTTTCCGATCCTGTACATAGTAAAAGCTGACCAAAGGAAATAATTCAAATATTACTCATTTACTACTTTCATTATAAAATGACTGTTTGCTGGAATACAAAAAACAATTTAATTTATAAATACATGTTGTTATAGACATGACTAGTCATTTAACTGCATCAATGAAATTATTTTTAATATAAAACTGTGTTTGAGGCTCAATGAAAAAATGGTAATATATTAATATTATTAAATATTGACAATCTTTGTGTTTTCATACTTCATGAATTTAACTTATCATAGAATTGAAATCATAATTCAACAGAGTTTAGCTTTGATGTTCAGAAGAATGATTCAAAGTCTGTTTTAATAAACAGAATTATAACTTCCAGAATATTATATATTAAAGAATATTTAGTGTTGCAATGTTCACTGTGAATAATTATTGTTTAATCTGTTTTTATAAACATCTGTTGTTTTAGTTTCAGTGCAGCTGTTGAGTCAGATCAGTTCCTCTCCAGCTGAGGGAGGTTTTTGTACGACGTTGTATCACTGTGTGAACGGTGTGCTGTGACTCTGCTGACAGTAGTAAACTCCTGAATCTTCAGCCTGAACTCCACTGATGGTCAGAGTGAAGTCAGTCCCAGATTCACTTCCACTAAAACGAGCGGAACTCCAGACTGACGGGTTGTTGCTTCATAAATCAGGAGTTTAGGAGCTTCTCCAGGTTTCTGAAGGTACCAGTGGAGCCAGCTGGTATCAGAAAAACCAGTAACACTTGTACTGGTTTTACATCTGAGAGAGACAGCCTGTCCTGGAACAACAGCCTGAGATCCAGGAGACTGAGTCAGGATGATTTGTCCTGATGAACCTGGAAAAGATGAAAAAGAGGAGAAGGGTTATTGAGACAAATCCAGCTTGGAGAAAGATGATCAGCATCCAAACAGAAGAGTCTCATTTCTTTAACATGGAGAACAGATGGAAGAAGGTAAATGCTGCTTGTTTCAGTGTTTCTCCATCACAGCAGAACATCATTGTGGTGAACCTGGTTGCATCCTGAAGCAAAGTTTTCAGAAGAGAGTCTCACCCTGAACAAGGAGCCCCAGGGTGGCCAGCAGTAGAATCAGTGACATCATCATTGTGCTGCCGGCGTGTCAGTGGCTCTGAAAGGCCTGGACAGCCACTGATCAACACTGGCCTCTTAACGGCTGGGAGCAGAGAGGCAGGACAGATATGCAAACACACAGAGTCAGTGAACTGTAGCTGTCCTCAACATATCATGCTGTTTCCTCCTCACTGCTGGGACAGCTGCCTGTTTGAAACATGCAGATTAACACAAACTCAGAATCTAAACTCTAATTTCTCTCCTTCTGCCTCTGAGGATCATGTTGAGCTTTTTTTTCAGCTGTCAGCTGTGTTTAAATGTACTGAACTGTTTTGGAAGACTTTCTCTCAAACAGTAAATTCTACCTCTTATTTTACCTCAGAATATCATTTTCACTCTGCTGACCTTCATCCCTTCTGAACAACATGAAATATATTAAGGAGTGAGCTCTTATTTAAACGACTGATTGTCTCTGAGTGATATTAGACTCCCAAAGATGTCTCTTCATTTCTAATCAATCTCTGTTCAGCCTGGATCTACATTAACACCTCCAAACCTCCATCACCTAAAAAGCTTCAGGTGGAAGAGAAAGGAAACTGGTGGATTTATTCTGAAATCAACTCTCTGGATTAGATTTACAGATCTTCAGAATCAATGCAATCCAAACCAGAATTCAATCTAACTAATAACTAAAAAAACTCACATTTTTTGCTTTCTCAGCACATCACAGGGTTGGCTGCTGATCAAGAGGTGGAGCTCTGGCCTGTATTATGAAGCGAGGTAACTGGCTTATCCAGGCAACTTCAGGTGTAACGTCTTGATTACCTCATACTACAAAAGGTGGATAGGTGTTAACCAAGTCTTTTGGCAGATCTTACGCCGCATCTCTAAACTGCTCCAAGCAGGTTTTGTTCATGGTTAACTTGAGGTTACCTTGTATATGTGGACTACACACCACATCTGTACTCAGTGTTTATGATGAGAAGTAGGATATTAATACACACCACTTAAATATGTTTAGATTTCATCCTGACTTGTTTCACTGCGATTGCAGCTGTAATAATGTTATTCTTAAATCTTAAAAACCTTTGAGTTTACGTATCGTCTGCATATCGATGTGTCCACAGGTAAGAGACTGAACCCCAATTTGCTCCTGAAGGATGAGCCATCAGTGTCTGAATGTGGTGAACGTGACATGTAGTGTTACTATAATTTCTACCAGCCAATCACAAGCAGTGTTTTGTTCACATGTTTAGTGAATGTTATAGTCCACAAAGAAACAGGTTACACAGATATCAACGACCCCATAAACACACACTAGTTGACATGTAACTATAACGACCAGCAGACCTGTTGACCCAGTGCTAGGAGAGCTCACCATCAATATAACAGGGGCAAGTTCATCAGGATGAGCACTAAGCCGGAACATAAGAACAGAACAAAACCAGGAAAAGAAAACCACCAAGGCAGCGACTCACTACCTGCAACCCAAACTAAACAAAACACCTTTAAGTTGCTGTCTTTATATTATTTTGTAAATGTGTTTTTCAGTAGGTTCAGTTCAGCTGCCCCCCCGTCACACAGGCCCCACACCCTCCCTGCCCCCTCAGCTGCTCCCCTCTCACACCTCCTCAGTGATCAGGACTGATATCACACACGGTGCCACCCCACACCCCTCAACATCAACATCTTTCCCCCCCACAGAAAGCACTCTGCCTCCCCCACCCACCTGTCTGTCTCAAGCTGCCAGGTTTGGAGGCAGCTGGAGAAACGGCGTCAGAACAAAGCACCAGGTCCGTGGGGGATTTTACAACACCTCTTGAACCTCAGCCTGAGCCTGGAGAAGGTCCCACTGCTGTGGAAAACATCCTGCCTGGTTCCGGAGCCAAAGAAGTCTTCTCCATCTGCCCTCAATGACTACAGACCGGATGCCTTAACATCTCACATCATGAAGGTTCTGGAGAGACTGGTTCTGGCCCATCTGACACATCAGATGACCACCGCCATTGACCCACTGCAGTTTGCCTACCGCCTTGAGGTTGGTGTGGAGGATTCTAGAGTCTACCTGCTTCAGCTCACTCACACCTAATAAAGACGACTGGCTCTGTGCTGGGGTCTGCTCTGGATCCCCTGGAGTTGGTTGTGGAGAGAAGAATGTTACACAAACTGTTTAACATCATGGACAAAACTTCATATCCGCTGCACAACCTGGTGGTTGGGCAGCAGAGTGCATTCAGCTGGAGACTCCTACAACTCGGCTGTAGCAAGGACCGTTACAGGAAGTCATTTCTACCCACTGTCATTACAATATACAACAACTCTCCTCTGTGAAGGGAGAGCAGTGCACATTATATGTTAGTTTGTGTAGATATGTCGGATCTGTAAAGTTTTGTAATCTGGCTCAATTTTAGACTTTATGGACACAAAAGGCCTTTTTCTCTCAAATATTGTTCACTAATCTGTCAAACTCTGTGTCAGTGAGCACTTCTCCTTTGCTGAGATAATCCATCCACCTCACAGGTGTGGCATATCAAGATGCTGATCAGACAGCATGGGGATTGCACAGATGTGCCTTCGGCTGGCCACAATAAAAGGCCACTTGAAAATGTTATCTGGGTGTGGTGCTCGAGTTCCTTCACTGGTTGTCCAATTACCTACACACCTGTGATCACTTCCAGCAATCAAGCCCTGCAGCACTTAAACTCGGATCCTTGTTGTCTCTTCTCTCATGTGGTACTCATGCTACGGTCTGACCTCAGAATCCTCTTGTTTTGCTTTTTGATATCTGATTTTTGGCTGAAGAGCTAAATGTAATGAACACGTCATCGCTGCTGGGTTTTTGTTTAAACCTCCACCTGCTGATGTTGAACCTTCAGGTTCTGTTTTTCCTTATGAACTATTAAAGACCCCCAAATCTATTGATACTAAAATCTTTGTGTTCCTGATGGTCATTTAGTCTGTTGATGGTTTCAGATGAACCTCTAGTCCACATTTTCAGCTGTTCTCATCGTACATTTTCTGTCCTTCAGGTTCAGAAAGAATCTCCTGGGGTCTCATTTACAAATAGTCCGTACGTACAAAACAGGCTGGAAATGTGCGAATGCCACTTCCCAAGTAAAGGTTGTGATCTACAAAAAAAAGACACAGCGACTCACATGACAGCAGGATGAAACAGTTTGAAATGAACAGGCCTACTATTGTGTAAAATTAATCGAAATATTAGCTCTGAGTATTACAGGCTTAAAGCCTTTGTGAGTAAACAAATGCCTGTTTGATTTTTCCTGAAATGTGGAAAAAAAACCACATCATTTGCAGGGCACACAAAATGAACCAGATGTGGGATAATAAATGGAGATATCTGTTTCTGCAAAACAACCCCTTAAATATGTTGAACAGTTTAGTCAGGAATCATATTAATCAATATTAATTAATAGCCTAGTTGCATGCAGTTTAATTAATTTTCATAAGGTGAACAGAAGGACAAATTACATTAAAATTTATGGGGTTTTCAATGAGTAAGTCGAGCAAATATCAGAGCCCTTTCCTCCTGTGCACAACTTTTTTTGTTTTGTTTTGTTTTTTCCCAGCAAACATGCTTCAGCCTCACCAAAAGGAACGTCATTGTCACACTGACTTCAAATTCTTCTTGAAGTCAATGACTACGTTTACATGCAGCCAATAACCCGTTCAAAACCGGGATATTAGCAATAACCCGGTCGCGCACGGCCATGTAAACACCGGCAAAAACCTGGATATGCTCATAACCCGGTTTTTAAAAACCCGGATATTACCCCTGGGGTACCCCTTTTCTAACCCGAATATTTCATCATGTAAACGCGTATCGGCATATCCCCATCAAAAGGAACATTGATTTGTGTTCTGCGCATGCTCTATTCGCAAGGAATCTTTTGAGTATAGGAACTTCTTGTATGCGCCAAACCCGCGTGCAGTATACCGGAAGTAAACGAGGTAAACATGGCGAGACGCAACACAGCACCGTACTTCTGGAGCGAGGAGGAAACCAATTTTTTAATTCATGTTGTCAAAAACATGAATATAATGTCTTTTGTTGACGGCAGAAAGTACAGAGATCCTGACATTTACATTTAGAATCGGAAATGACGCATATTACATCTCAAGGTTGTCCGTACGTTCAGACGTTAACCGTGCGTCGCCGTTTACATCAGGGTATTGCCAATTGATTACAAATTCCATGTATACAGGAGAAACTCTCTCTGCTCACGCATGTAAACGGGTTATCCCGAATGTTTCAGAAACCCAAATCGTGACCTTAACCCGACCATAACCCGAATATTGACAGCATGTAAATGTAGTAACTGACTGAGAGCAGCTTGGTGATTCTCCTTTTAGTAAATCAGGGTGTGATGACGCCCATTCTGAAAGGCATTAGAGAGGTGGGCCACTACACACCCAGGGCTAGTGACAAAGCCTCGTGAGGTTTTTTAGGTTTTTTTCTGATTGTAACAAAAATTATTCGAAGTCCTGCAAGAACTGTAGCCTACATGTTGCTGCCTGCCAATATGTCTAAATGATGTTTAAAAGAGTTTCCTTAAATCATAAATATCTGTCATGACAGCAAACTGTATGAAGGCAGTCTAAGCTACAATTCGTGCTTGATGACCAGTGGTTTCAAGCACATTAACTCAGTGTGCACGTTCAATCAGTCAGTGTTTTCCCTCAGACAGCATCACGACCCAGAAGTTTATCCATGACTTACGGTTCACGTGTCATTCACGAGTTAAACATTTGCACAAGCAGCTCTGAACGGTTGCCTGAACAGTCTTACCTGTTGAGCCCACAGCTGGTCACAACTCCTCCCTTCACAAGGAGGGTGCATTTTAAACTGGCATAACACAGGTTAATTATAATCAATGCACATAAAATATGTAAATGATTTCAATATAAAGCCGTAGTGACTTCGGCTAGGCACAGTACAAGACATAAGAGAAGATGTAACTTTATTAATCCCCCGGAGGGGAAATTTCAGTCAACTTGTTGTCCTTTTTCTTATCACTTTCATACCAATGAAAGCATATGGATTAATGGGGTATTTAACTAACTGTTAACATTCAAACTAGTCTAATTAGCTTCTGTATGGACAGCCTCACTAAATGGGCTTCTCTGTATCAGGAATATGCTCTTCTATAAAAGTATGTTTTAAGAAAAGAGTCCTCTGACTCAGCCGCCCTGATTTCCTCAGGCAGGCTGTTCCAGAGCCTCGGTTTGGAGTCGAGACTCTAGAACAGACAAAAGACCATCACAGATGATGTCCTAATAGCTAAGACAAATGAAACAGCCAGCAAAATGTGTCCCATTTGGTTCGTTCCACCAGTAAAACATTGTAGAATTGTTCAGGCTGACAGCTTTTGGATACTTCTTCCTAAGATCGCTCAAATCCTGCTTCAAAAACCTTTAACGCTACAAGACGAGTTATTATTTTCTTTTAGTTTTATAATATTAGACAAACTGTCAGAGGTTTGTGGATCAGTGTCTGAAGCGTCTGTCTGTATAAAGTGTCGGGGTAGAAGATAGTAAAGGGAGCTGTTTTTTGGACGTATGGTCGGACACATTAATCAGTATGTGTTCATATATTTTATGTTTTCAACTCTGTGAATTTGTAATGTACTTCTACCTTCATGTTGTGTAAACTGTGTCAGATGGAGGTCAGAGGGATGTTTGCAGGAGAACAGGGGAACCAGGCTAAGCAAGTGTTTGGAAATGAATATTTGGTGAGTGGACAGTGTTTGATACAAGTGAATTTAAAATGAAGTTAATTAATATACTGAAGGAAAAGTAAGAGCCATCAGACAAGTTTGATCCTCTGCTTGCTGTGTGTGTGTTGTGTGTGTGTGTGTGTGTGTGTGTGTGTGTGTGTGTGTGTCCTCAGTGAACTGTATCAGTCTCTGCAGTAGCTTCCAGCTGCAGCAGTCAGTTCAGTTTCTGTTCAGTCTGACTGAGGGAGGTTTTTGTACGACGCTTTTTCACTGTGTGAACACACGCTGACTGTTGATGTTATGATAACTCTGACAGTAGTAAACTGCTGCATCTTCAACCTGAACTCCACTGATGGTCAGAGTGAAGTCAACTCCATTCCCTGCTCCACTTCCACTGAATCTGGAGGAGATTCCAGAAAATCTGTCTGATGTGAAGTAGATCAGACGTTTAGGAGCTTCTCCAGTTTTCTGTTGGTACCAGGACAGGTAGTATTTTGAACCGGAGTAAGCAACCTTTGGACTGGCCTTACAGTCAATAGAGACAGTCTGACCCAGCTGCACTGATTTGGCTGCTGGCTGAGTCAAGACAACATTTTGTCCAACAGACCCTGAGGAGAGAGAAGAAACACTGGACATGAGATGGTGAGGTGAAACTCAGCTACACTCCAAATGATTTTCACATGACAGAAAAATGATTTTCCTCACCCTGAGTGAAGCAGAGGAGAGTCCAGATGAGGGACGGAGACCAAAGTCATGTTTTTTGATGAGGAGGATTTCTGTGGCTTCTGTTGTCATGAAGGACAGCTGTCAGTCATCCAGTGTTCAACTCTCAGGACTATAAACTCTCCCAGAGCACTGGAGCATGGTGCTGCTGATGCAAAGTGGCTCTCTATGGAAATGCTCTGACTGACTCCAACAGGGACTTGGATTACTCTGATGATGCTGCTTCTCAATGGATCAATACGTTTACCAGAGGATTGATTAGGAATGTGTCACTGATCATTTTATGGAGATTTGCTTTGATGACTGCAGAAAGATTTTCTTTTACAACATCTTCTATCTGCTTTCATTTCATTCTAGAGGGATCAATTTGACTTTCAGACCAATGGAACAATATATACGTAAAAATGGGATTAATTCTCAACAACTGTGTCACTGTTTGATAAATATAACATGAAATAGTTCATTCTTTTAAAAACAGGAAGTGTTTTTGTTGAGTTTGTTGTGTTCAAAGTCAGAGAGCCGTGTCTCTCTACAGTGAGAGGTTTTTGTATGCTGTGGTGGACTTTCGGTGGAGGAACCAGACTGGATGTTGGAAGTAAGTTTCTGCACAAATATTAAATATCGTATCATCAGCAAAGGTTTTAATTTCTGTGTCTGAACATTTGTAGTAGATATAAATTTCCTCTGGACTGATCTAAATCACTTTAAAGACTCAATCTTATTGTTTGTTTCTCCTGTTTAACCATGAAGCTGAACTCAAAGCAGCTTTACTGAACTTCTCTTTAAACGTTCCATTTAATTGGTGAAATGTGAACAGCTTTTTAAACTGTTTAGAAGTTGAGTTAAAATTATTTTGAATAGTGTGAATGAAGATAAAAATGTTTCCAAATCTCTGATCTTCTAAAATGGCTCAAATTGTCTTTTAACCTCAGTTTGAAATAATGTTGACAGTTCTCTGATGCTGTTTGTATTTTTAAATCTGTCTGAGGAACAGGTTACCTATGGTCGTCTGTTATTTTGGCTGATAATGTCCTTTAACAGTGGATCTCATTAACTTTTAGCCTTTTTAGATTTTGAGAGTAAAATTTTACTTAAGTTTTCCAAACCTGGTTGTTTTATTTCCAGTGCAGTTTGATATCTTTCAGCTCATATGAGGACTCTTTCTGTGCTGATATGCATGAGAGGTTTCTTAAAGGAAGTAAAACAATGTGTGAGTGAGTGACTGGTGGAGCAGAAACCAGCTGTGTGGTTTACTGGCTTGATTTACTAGCTTGTTTCAATATTATTTCACTGTTTCCAGATAATAAAGACGTTTTCATCCAATCAGCTGTTTTCATGTTTGTTATTATCACAGTATGGACATACATCATCAGCATAACGATCAATAAGAACCACAGTCCTTTTTTTGTTTACATCATAATACGTGTTTGTTGAAATACTTTTCATACTTTTGTAAAATAAACAAAATTAGATGTTGAGATTTATTGGTTGTTTCATTTCAATAATGTTTCTATGAAAAACTGTGCAATCAAATGATCTAAAATATACGCAACTGTAGTGTTCTTGTGTTTTTTAACTTAATAAATTATATTAATTTAAATATTAAAGTACTGCTTTGATAAATTATTCAAATCCTATTTTAATAAAATTATCAAAAGTATAAATGTTTGGATGAAATCTAAAATGTTTTGTGTTAAAATGACTTGATTTTAAGCTTTAAAAAAAATAAACCTCTGTTGTTTTAGTTTCAGTGCAGCTGTTGAGTCAGATCAGTTCCTCTCCAGCTGAGGGAGGTTTTTGTACGACGTTGTATCACTGTGTGATCGGGATGTAACCCTGCTGACAGTAGTAAACTGCTGCATCTTCAGCCTGAACTCCACTGATGGTCAGAGTGAAGTCAGTCCCAGATCCACTTCCACTAAAACGATTTGAAACTCCAGACTGACGGGTTGTAGCTGAATAAATCAGGAGTTTAGGAGCTTCTCCAGGTTTATGAAGGTACCAGCTGAGGTAGCTACCAACACTTGTACTGGTTTTACATTTGAGAGAGACAGCCTGTCCCGGAATAACAGACTGAGATCCAGGAGACTGAGTCAGGATGATTTGTCCTGATGAACCTGGAAAAGATGAAAAAGAGGAGAAGGGTTATTGAGAAAAATCCAGCTTGGAGAAAGATGATCAGCATCCAAACAGAAGAGTCTCATTTCTTTAACATGGAGAACAGATGGAAGAAGGTAAATGCTGCTTGTTTCAGTGTTTCTCCATCACAGCAGAACATCATTGTGGTGAACCTGGTTGCATCCTGAAGCAAAGTTTTCAGAAGAGAGTCTCACCCTGAACAAGGAGCCCCAGGGTGGCCAGCAGTAGAATCAGTGACATCATCATTGTGCTGCCGGCGTGTCAGTGGCTCTGAAAGGCCTGGACAGCCACTGATCAACACTGGCCTCTTAACGGCTGGGAGCAGAGAGGCAGGACAGATATGCAAACACACAGAGTCAGTGAACTGTAGCTGTCCTCAACATATCATGCTGTTTCCTCCTCACTGCTGGGACAGCTGCCTGTTTGAAACATGCAGATTAACACAAACTCAGACTCTAAACTCTCATTTCTCTCCCTCTGTCTCTGAGGATCATATTCAGCTTTGTTTTCCAGGTGTCAGCTGTGTTTAGTTGTACTGAATTTAGTGTTTTGGAAGACTTTCTCTCATACAGTAAATTCTACCTCTTTTACCTCAAAATGTCATTTTCACTCTGCTGATCTTCATCCCTTCTGAACAACATGAAATATATTAAGGAGTGAGCTCTTATTTAAACGACTGATTGTCTCTGAGTGATATTAGACTCCCAAAGATGTCTCTTCATTTCTAATCAATCTCTGTTCAGCCTGGATCTACATTAACACCTCCAAACCTCCATCACCTAAAAACCTTCAGGTGGAAGAGAAAGGAAACTGGTGGATTTATTCTGAAATCAACTCTCTGGATTAGATTTACAGATCTTCAGAATCAATGCAATCCAAACCAGAATTCAATCTAACTAATAACTAAAAACTCACATTTTTTGCTTTCTCAGCACATCACAGGGTTGGCTGCTGATCAAGAGGTGGAGCTCTGGCCTGTATTATGAAGCGAGGTAACTGGCTTATCCAGGTTACTTCAGGTGTAACTTCCCGATTAACCCGTACTACAAAAGGTGGATAGGTGTTAACCAAGTCTTTTGGCATGGCAATTTACGCCGCATCTCTAAACTGCTCCAAGCAGGTTTTGTTCATGGTTAACTTGAGGTTACCTTGTATATGTGGACTACACACCACATCTGTACACAGTGTTTATGATGAGAAGTAGGATATTAATACATACCACTTAAATATGTTTAGATTTGATCCTGACTTGTTCCACTGCGATTGCAGCTGAAATAATGTTATTCTTAAATCCGTAAAAACTCTTAAGTTTGCATATCGTCTGCATATTGATGTGTCCACAGGTAAGAGACTGAACCCCAATTTGCTGCTGAAGGATGAGCCATCAGTGTCTGAATGTGGTGAACGTGACATGTAGTGTAAAGTGCCTTCAGTGGTCAGAAGACTAGAAAGGTTCTGTACAGAACAGTTTACCAACCATTTACTATCATTTTCTGCCAGCCAATCACAAGCAGTGTTTTGTTCATATGTTTAGTGAATGTTAGAAACAGGTTACACAGATATCAATGACCCCATAAACACACACTAGTTGACATGTAACTATAATGACCAGCAGACCTGTTGACCCAGTGCTAGGAGAGCTCACCATCAGTATAATAGGGACAAGTTCATCATACACAGGATGAGCACTAAGCCGGACCCTAAGAACAGAACAAAATAAGGAAAAGAAAACCACCAAAGCAGCGACTCACTTCCTGCAACCCAAACTAAACAAAACACAACCCTTTAAGTTTTTGTCTTTATATTATTTTGTACAGTATTATGAAACCTAGTCTCTTGAAAACAGGCACCTTTTTCCAGAAAAAATGCCTAAAATAACAGACCCAAAATGAATCAGAAATTACTCCTCAACGATTTGGCCTAGATGCATAAATCTCGTCTCCACTGAAAAGTCAGAAGCTAAGGAATATATATATTAGTGGTGGGCCGTTATCGGCGTTAACGTGCTGCGTTAACGTGAGACTCTTATCGGGCGATTAAAAAAAATATAGCTGTTAATCTATTCTCAAAGTTGGGTTGGGAGCTGGGTCTATACTACGCAAGCTATGATGACTTTCACCCAGACTTAGCCCAGATGTATACCTAGCCGAATCGCACTGTAGGGGGCGCGAACAAGTCTTCGAACCTGTGTGTCTGCCTACTGTGAAATTACCACATCAAACGTGACGCTAACATGGATGCAGCTGTTGCTGCGTTCCATTTACCTCGGAGGTCGGAGCTGGGAATGACGTCACACCCGAGCTGACGACGTTCCAGTTACAACCTCGCTCGGCCAGCTGTTTGTTTACAACTATCCAGGTTAGTTATTGAAAAACGCATTGTGCGGTATTTCCTCACACTAACTGTAGCAACACGTCCACAGACAGCTGTTGGACAGCACTTTGTGTACAAACATTTCTGAAGCCGCCGGGTTTGCTTCTGGGAAAATTTACTTTTAAGAAGCTTCCTGATGGAAAATTTGACAAGACTAAGGTTGTTTGCACCTTGTGCAATGCGGAATTAGTTTACTGTAGGAGTTCTTAGTATCACACTTCTCAGCCTCCCCAGAAAAGTCTACTCCAGGGTGCAGGAACGGAGGGTTCAGCTGATAGTGGAACTTCAGATCGAAGAGGAACAATGCGATTTTTGTCGTGGAACAACTGACCAGCTCTTTACCCTCACAAGGATCCTGGTGTGGACTTGGGAGTATGCCCATCCAGTCTACATGTGCTTTTTAGATCAGGAGAAGGTGTATGACCGGGTCCCCTGGGAGATACTGTGGGAGGTGCTGCGGGAGTATGAGGTGAGGGGGGGCTTTCTCAGGCTATCCAATCCCTCTACATCCCAAGCGAGAACTGTGTCCAAGTACCCTCCAGGTGAGGGTTGGCCTTCGCCAGGGCTGCGCTTTGTCACCAATCCTATTTGTGATATTCATGGACAGGATATCAAGGCATAGCCGTGGCAAGGAGGGGTTGTGGTTCAGTGGGCTTGGGATCTCATCGCTGCTTTTTGCGGATGATGGGGTCCTGACTGCATCATCGGTCCGTGACCTTCAGCGAAGGTGCGAAGCGGCTGGAATGAGGATTAGCACCTCTAGATCTGTGGCCATGGATCTCAGCAGGAAACCAGTGGAGTACCAACTCCAGGTAGGGAATGAGTCCTTACTCCAAGTGAAGGTGTTCAAGTACCTCGGGGTCTTGTTCACGAGTGAGGGGGGCGGTATTGCACTCACTTTACCGCACCATTGTGACGAAAAGAGAGCTGAGCCTGCTGGAGTTGCTGCCCCTGCGACTCGACCCCGGATAAGCGGATGAAGATGGATGGACAACAGAAAACATGTTCAGTCCCCACCAGCTATGCAGCTGACCCTTACTTGGGTCTCCTTGACGAAGTTACCCCAAACGTTACATGAGCATGCTCCCAAAAGTTAAAGAAAATGTTTTTTACAACTACTTTTGTTAACAACAATAACCTTGGTGTGTGTGTATCTGGGTGTGGCGCTCGAGTTCCTTCACTGGTTTTCCAGTTTCTTACACACCTGTGATCATCTGGCACCTGAGACTCATTCCAGGAATCAAGCCCTGCAGCACTTAAACCAGGTCCTTCACCTCAGTCTCCACCAGACGTCTCTTCTCATGTGGTCTTCATGCTACAGCCGAACCTCAGAATCCTTTGTGGTTTCCTTTCTTTATATCTGATTTTCACCTGATCGTGTTGTTGCTGGTGCCTCAGATCCTCACAGCCTGTATAAGTTCGTGGCCTCTCTCTCTGTGTGCCTCACCTGTTTGTTCCGCCGCCTGCCCAGTTTTCAACACGCCTCCCTCTATAACACACGTCTTGAAACTGTTAATAAACTGACTTGCTCCCTGTCTGTGTTCTGCTGTTGGGGCCTAGAAGAGCTAAATGTAACAGTGAAAACTTCAACACTGCAGGATCTTTCTTTAAACCTCCTCCTGCTGATGTTGATCCTTCAGGTTCTGTTTTCCCTTATAAACTATTGAAGGCCCTAAAATCTACTGCTAA
This sequence comes from Lepomis macrochirus, assembly GCA_024633595.2. Taxonomy (NCBI): domain Eukaryota; kingdom Metazoa; phylum Chordata; class Actinopteri; order Centrarchiformes; family Centrarchidae; genus Lepomis; species Lepomis macrochirus. The sequence goes on from JALXJV020000013.1 coordinate 934,281, forward strand.
TTAAGTCTGTTTGTTCCTGATCACTTAGTCTGTAGTTTGTTTCAGATGAACTGATGTATAAAGCTCTAATCCACATTTTCAGCTATTCTCATTGTACAATTTCTGTCCCTCGGCCTTAGAAAGAATCTCTTGGACTTTTTAAATGTACAGAAATGTTAACACTGATTTCAGCAAGTGCCAAAACCATGGAGTCACTGAGACTTCATTAAATTCGGTGCTGTGCTGAGCTCAGCCTCATCTGCTGCTACAGTATGTTGGTGTTCTTAAATGAAGCTTTTAAAACATTTCTTACTGACCTCAGGGGGTTTCTACTGATGATGGAAAACCTAAAGTAAATTGTTATGGAAGTGCAGCTGCTCCTGTTGGGTCTATAAGAGTCTTTTAAAACTTATTCAGGGCTCATAAATCTGCCAGGAACTGGAAGGATGTTTGTTGTTCAGCTCGTGCTGTCAGACTGTAAACACACATTTTAAGTGATGGGAAATATCTTGTAGAAATGTTGCTCTGAACTTTGAGCCAAAGAAAGGAAAACTCCCACTGATTAATTATGGTGATTTTTCCTCACAGATTTTCACATAAATGTGAAGATCTTTGGTTCAGAGTTAGCATTTTGCAAATGAACAACAGATTTGAAGGAAAAATTCCTTTTTTATCTGAATTTGCAAATAGAGTTTTAGAAAGACAAAAATAATGTTTTCATTAGTCAGTGCTTATGTTAGTGTTTGTTAAATTTGAAATATCTTGAGTGTGTCCACAGTGAACTGTATCAGTCTCTGCAGTAGCTTCCAGCTGCAGCAGTCAGTTCAGTTTCTGTTCAGTCTGACTGAGGGAGGTTTTTGTACGACGCTTTTTCACTGTGCGAACAGAGCTTGACTGTTTATAGTGTTGCCACCCTGACAGTAGTAAACTGCTGCATCTTCAGCCTGAACTCCACTGATGGTCAGAGTGAAGTCAGTCTTTGATCCACTGCCTGTAAAACGATCTGGAATCCCTGATTCTCTCTGATTGGTGGAGTATATGAGGAGTTTAGGAGTTTCTCCATTTTTCTGTTGGTACCAGTTTAAACAGTAAGCACTGCCACAGCCCCAAACCTCATGACTGACCCTACAGCTGATGGAGACGGAGGCTCCCAGAGCAGAGCTCACTGCTCCAGGCTGAGTCACTGTGACCTGGCCTCTGGACTCTGAGGATACAGAGACAAACACATAAAGCAGCGTCATGGTTTTGTGGGCTTCATTTCAGAGGGACGGATGTTCATAGAGGAGAGGAGTTTGATTCTCTGGACTTTACCTGTGAAGCAGCAGCAGAGGAGAGTCCAGATGAGGACGGAGACCAAAGTCATGTTTTTGATGAGGAGGATTTCTGTGGCTTCTGTTGTCATGAAGGACAGCTGTCAGTCATCCAGTGTTCAACTCTCAGGACTATAAACTCTCCCAGAGCACTGGAGCATGGTGCTGCTGATGCAAAGTGGCTCTCTATGGAAATGCTCTGACTGACTCCAACAGGGACTTGGATTACTCTGATGATGCTGCTTCTCAATGGATCAATACGTTTACCAGAGGATTGATTAGGAATGTGTCACTGATCATTTTATGGAGATTTGCTTTGATGACTGCAGAAAGATTTTCTTTACAACATCTTCTGTCTGCTTTCATTTCATTCTAGAGGGATCAATTTGACTTTCAGACCAATGGAACAATATATACGGAAAAATGGGATTAATTCTCAACAACTGTGTCACTGTTTGATAAATATAACATGAAATAGTTCATTCTTTTAAAAACAGGAAGTGTTTTTGTTGACTTTGTTGTGTTCAAAGTCAGAGAGCCGTCAGTCTCTCTACAGTGAGAGGTTTTTGTACTGACGACTCAATCAGTTTGTATCACTGTGGTACACGTTCGGTTGGAGGAACCAGACTGGATGTTGGAAGTAAGTTTCTGCACAAATATTAAATATCAGTATCATCAGCTGAAGGTTTTAATTTCTGTGTCTGAACATTTGTAGTAGATATAAATTTCCTCTGGACTGATCTAAATCACTTTAAAGACTCAATCTTATTGTTTGTTTCTCCTGTTTAACCATGAAGCTGAACTCAAAGCAGCTTTACTGAACTTCTCTTTAAACGTTCCATTTAATTTGTGACATGTGAACAGCTTGAGCTGCAGCAAAGATTAAAGAACAACACTCGTACTTTTACAATAATTCAGCCTTTAATTCTGCATTTTAAACTGTTGAGTTAAAATTATTTTGAATAGTGTGAATGAAGATAAAAATGTTTCCAAATCTCTGATCTTCTAAAATGGCTCAAAATCTCTTTTAACCTCAGTTTGAAATAATGTTGACAGTTCTCTGATGCTGTTTGTATTTTTAAATCTGTCTGAGGAACAGGTTACCTATGATCAACAGTTGATGTTATTAACTTTTGTCCTTTTTAGATTTTGACAGTAAATATGTTTTTTGTATTTCTAAATTCATAACCTGATTCATTTCCAGTGCAGTTTGATATCTTTCAGCTCATATGAGGACTCTTTCTGTGCTGATATGCATGAGAGGTTTCTTAAAGGAAGTGAAACAATGTGTGAGTGAGTGACTGGTGGAGCAGAAACCAGCTGTGTGGTCCCCGTCCTCTAAGCTGATTGGTTCTTCTCCTAGGTGATGTCCGTCCCACCCTGACGGTGCTGCCCCCCTCCAGCGAGGAGCTGCAGCAGGGGAAGGCCACGCTCATGTGCCTGGCCAACAAGGGCTTCCCCTCAGACTGGAGTCTGGCCTGGAAGGTGGACGGCAGCAGCAGCAGCAGCAGCAGCAGCAGCAGCAGCAGCAGCTGGGAGGAGAGCAGGAGCCCCGGGGTGCTGCAGAAGGACGGCCACTACAGCTGGAGCAGCACCCTGAGGCTCTCTGCAGACCAGTGGAGGAAGGTGGGCTCTGTGACCTGTGAGGCCACCCAGGGCTCCCAGACTCCGCTCTCAGAGACACTGAGGAGAGACCAGTGTTCCCAGTCCTGACCTGACTCACTGGGACTCTGCTACTGGTTTTCCTCTGCTCCTGCTCTCACTCTGCACTCTGGAACTGTCTCTCTCTTTTATTTGACATGTTTCAACAGCAAGATTTACTAGCTTGTTGCACTGTTTCAATATTATTTCACTGTTTCCACATAATAAAGACTTTTTTCATCCAATCAGCTGTTTTCATGTTTATTATTATCAAAGTGTCTTAATAAATGTTCTCTTTATGGTGTCAGTGATGTATTACATTCAGAGAAACCCAGCACATGAGTTTACACACATGTGCTGATATCTCTTTGATGATTTTACAATTAATTTGTGACATTATGTAATGTATAACAATATATAGTGTATATTAATAAAAGTTTCTGACGTTTAATGTCCAAAGTCACTGTTTGGCCATTAATTAGGAGCATAATGTTGACAGTGAACATGAATGCCTTTATGATCATAAAACATTTTTTATATTACTTTACTTTATGTTCTCTTGATGGTGTTAGTATTACATTTAGAAAATTTTTTTACATGAATCTCCACGATGATTTTACAAATAATTGATAATACTGTGTAATGTATAGACATGTATTCCACATAATAAAGAGTTTATACATTCAAACAAAACTCCCTTCTGCATTTTTATTATTTAGTACACACCAGTAAAATACATTCATGACTGTAAAATCTTTTTCTCTTTTAATCATCACTGATTTGTCTGTAATAATAAATCTTTGGAACAAAAACACAGGTAGGAAATTTTCAATGAAAAGTCATCCAATCATCTCTTATTACTGAATTATGGTGATGTTAAAGACTCTCTCTAACATGATAATAGTTTAGGTGTTTCCAAATAATATGCATTCTTCTTCGAAAATAACTAGTATTAAAATGTTTTATACATCTGAAATCTGAAATAAAAAGTAGTGTATCATCGGCATAGTGACAAAATGAGTGTGATCTTCAAATGTAAGGCTGGAAATATTTACATACGGCTTCTGCTGAAGAGCTCAACCACAAGACAAATGAAAATAATTAAACAGCGAAAGAATCAAATTGTTGACTGAATTAAAGTCCATAAATCATCTTTCAACCATAAAATACATTTGTTCGACAGAACACTTGTTCACTCTTTTTAAAAATAAAGGCAGTGGCACAGAAATCTAGAAATAAATACAGAGGATTAGTCCATATCTTAAACAGTTAAGTCAGTCGTTTAAGATTCTCACTAAAACTCTGAAACATTACTTCTGATAACGTGGCCAAGTTGCTGTCCGGAACAGCAACTTGACCTCAACGCTAGACATGTAATTGAATTTACAGCTGAGATTGTCAAAAAAACTGAACAAATGAGGCATCATAAAAGTGGACTTTATGGCAGGATACGCATTTTTAAAAATGTAATAGACTGTACAGGTGTACCTAATAAAGTGGATACTGTTTTTTTCTGCTTCATCAATAATGTCAAATGTTTTGTGTTAAAGAGTACATGACTGTTTCATAGTGTTTCAGTTGCAGATTTTTATGTATTTCTTGAATGTGTTTAAAAACTCAGTATGTTTCCATGTTACTAATTAAAACTGTATTTATCCTTCAGTCTGAAGTTTATGTTTTTGAATTGTTCATTTCCTCTTGACTGTTGCAGTATTCTCAGTGAGGTTGAAAAAACAGGTAGCTTTAACAAATCAGTCAAAGAAACATTTTCTCCAGAATAAAAGATTTAGTGTTTTGTGTCATATTTCCTTATTAAACCATTTTGATCCTGATTGAAACGTTGCTCTAAATTGGAGTTTAAGTTAACTATTAAAGTGTGATCATGTCTCATGAAGAAGTGTAAAATGTTTAGTTTCACTGCAGCTGTTGAGTCAGATCAGTTCCTCTCCAGCTGAGGGAGGTTTTTGTACGACGTTGTATCACTGTGTGAACGAGTTGTAATCCTGCTGACAGTAGTAAACTCCTGAATCTTCAGCCTGAACTCCACTGATAGTCAGACTGTAGTCAGACCCAGATCCACTTCCAATAAAACGATCTGGAATTTCAGACTGACGGGTTGAGGCATCATAAATCAGGAGTTTAGGAGCTTCTTCAGGTTTCTGAAGGTACCACTGGATGTTGTTACCAACATATGAACTGGTTTTACATTTGATAGAGACAGTCTGTCCTGGAACAACAGACTGAGATCCAGGAGACTGAGTCACCGTAATTTGTCCTGATGAACCTGGAAAAGATGAAAAAAGAGGAGAAGGGTTATTGAGACAAATCCAGCTTGGAGAAAGATGATCAGCATCCAAACAGAAGAGTCTCATTTCTTTAACATGGAGAACAGATGGAAGAAGGTAAATGCTGCTTGTTTCAGTGTTTCTCCATCACAGCAGAACATCATTGTGGTGAACCTGGTTGCATCCTGAAGCAAAGTTTTCAGAAGAGAGTCTCACCCTGAACAAGGAGCCCCAGGGTGGCCAGCAGTAGAATCAGTGACATCATCATTGTGCTGCCGGCGTGTCAGTGGCTCTGAAAGGCCTGGACAGCCACTGATCAACACTGGCCTCTTAACGGCTGGGAGCAGAGAGGCAGGACAGATATGCAAACACACAGAGTCAGTGAACTGTAGCTGTCCTCAACATATCATGCTGTTTCCTCCTCACTGCTGGGACAGCTGCCTCACAAACAGGCTGTATTTTAAAGCACGAAAGAACCAATTTAGAAATTTTTAAAATCTAAACTTCTGTTAGTTTAACTTTTTGTTTTAAAACAGATGTGTTTTCATTGTAAAGGTTTCAAATTGACCTCAAACTGTCTTTGGGTTGAATTCATGCAGCAGAGGGAGGGGGATTCAAAGTTAGACAATCAAGGCACACAGGACAGAAATTTATTGATCAAAGTGAGGATGAAAAGGCTTCCTGGCAGGTTAGAACAGGTTTAACTCAGAATCCATGTAAACAAAAATGCAGGTAAGGGGTACAGGTAGATAGGATGCAGCAGTCTCTTCTTTAGTATTTGGTGATATTTAAATCCCCTATTTCCGTTACATTTTGTCTCAGTGTCAACATTCCTTTGAGTTGACGTTGGGTCTTCTGGGATCATTGAGATCACCTGTTGCACAGGGTGTGGGAACTGACTCCTTGACAATGATTGAGAGCAGCTTGGTGATTCTCTTCTTGGCCAATCAGGGTATGACGACGCCTATTCTTGAAGGCATAAGAGAGGTGGGCAACAGCACAGCCAGGGCTAGTGACAAAGCCTCCTGAAGTTTTTCAGGCTTTTTATCTGATTTTAAGTGCTGCAAGAACTGTAGCCTGCATGTTGCTACCTGCCACTATGTCTAAATAATGTTTAAAAAGTTTCCTTAAATCATCATCATCTGCTATAACAGCAAACCAGGCAGTTTAAGCTACAATGCAGCAGACAAAGAAAGCACACTGCAAAATACTTCACCTCTGGACCTCTGCAGAGGCTCTGGCTGTTGCATTTGACACATGCTGCTGTGCATACAGATGGCTTCCTGCATGGATGGATTCCTTTTATAGAAATAAAAACATTTCCACCATAAATTGGAGCAGAAAATATCTCCAGAATGCGGGAAATTAAGTGTTTAATGCTTCAATTTTGGGGGGGAGGAGAATATTTCACATTTCTTCAAAATAGTGTTAAAAATCTTCTGGTCCTGTTGTTGTGCATCATCATGTCTCATGACCCAAAATGTATCATCACGCCCCAAATCTGAACACTTATGTCCCCCTGCTTTTCAACACAAAGTGAAATGCACAGAGCTGTTCATTGGGGAAACTAAACAACCACTACACAAACGCATGGCTCAACACAGAAGGGCCAACTCCTCAGGTCAAGACTCAGCCGTTTATTTATATCTGAAGGATAAAGAACACTTGTTTGAGGACCATCAGGTGCACATTTTAGACAGAGAGGATGGGTGGTTTGAAAGAGGGGTCAGGAACTGGTCAGTCAGAACTGAAGAAGTCTCCTGGATGAGAGACAAACATCTTCTTCCAAGTCCAGTTGCCTTGACTTTAACCTTCTTTGGATCACTATGACCTGGATGACTGAGAACCTTCACAGACATGTTATAGTTATAGCAGTTAGTTATAACTCTTCCATATTTGAAATGCTCCTTTACTGCTGAAGTTGATGTCCTGCACAATAGGTTTCAGGTGGAAGGGACTATGCGTAATTTTAAAAAAATTAACAAATGACTTTTCCTTGCCTGTTGGTGAAGGGGTTGTAACCTCACACACAGAAACAATCCACTTGCTGGGTTTTATTGTGACCTCTGAAGGCCAGTATGCCAACACCTCTGTGGAGGAAATCTGGAGGAAGACTCAGGTTTGGATTTTACAGAAATCCCTTGACTTTGACGTTCTCCTTTCTTGTCTACTGATCCTGCGCTCACGACACTGCAGCTACTGACATGAAGTTCCCTAAAACAAAAAAAACAACCAGGTCCCAGCACAACACAGACAAACAAACAGACTCCAAGTCAGTATAAAAAAAAACAAGAATAAAATTTCTGTGCGGGAGCTCGGATACTGTAGTTGCTGGTTTTCCACATCACCAGTTAACGCGACTCATATTACTATCCTGTGTACAAACAGTATTATGTCAAAGTGCTGATTTTAGAGTGCAACGAATGATGGAACGGTACAAAGCAAATGTGAAGCGGGAGTTTATGTGAGTTTCCAGCATGTTGCGTGACGCTGTCTCCCGATGTGTCGGCCTCTGTGTTGGTTCTGCTCGCTCATGAGTTCAAGCATGAGCACACATAATCACAATCAAACCCGCCCCTCTGAAAACTACATTCTGCCCCTTTAGTTAATTTTGGGAGCAAAACAGTCCAGTCAGGTCAAGAAGAAGTTTCTAACTTCATCTTTTAATTGTGAACATGTGAAATAGAGTTAATGGTTTCTGAAGATATTTGTTCCCATTAAAACTCATTTCATTTACACAAGTTGTGTTGCTTTGGAAAACATAAAATACTTTTGCCACTACACAGATAACACACAGTTGTACATTTTTATATCTCCAAATGATTTGTTAATAAAAATTTGCTTATTTTTTCATCAGAATCATTACTGAATGTGACAAATTCCACGCTGTTAATGAAAGTTATTATATTATGTAGAACTTTAGAACTTGAAATCTCTGTTCTAAATGTCGAGCAGTTCACTGACCTCATGCACCGCATGATGTTCACTGTCCAAACCTCACTTCACATGGTACATTCCATCTCTAAAACATTCAGCATTGTTTAGTCAGACAGCTTTTGAAACTTCTTCTGTTGATCCCTCAAGTTGTGCTTCAGTCCCCCTCATGCATCTTCAAAAACTTTTACTTTAAAAGAAGAGTTATTTATTTTTTTAGAAGACTTTTATGCAGAAAAGGCAGAAATTGGTGCAAAAAATCACCAGAAAGCAGGAAATTTAATGGTTTTAATGCTAAACCTGTTTTATAGAGTTTCAAGATATCTCAAAAAAACGTTTTAAAATCTCATCTCATGAGCAAAGTGATTCAACATGGGTGGTGATGGAATAGTGGATAAAACACATTCCTTTGGTATGACAGACCCGGGTTCAATACCCCACTGTGATACAACAACCAATGTTAAGTCCA